>ONZH01005429.1:0-67033 GCA_900303285.1 Rhinella marina | reverse complement strand
CAGACCGTACCCCTGTCCTCCCCGATCCCTCGGCGTCCTGACACTTACTGGGTCTCCAAGTTGGACACGTGGCTGGAACTGTCCCTGTACGCCTTGGAGGTGCTTGCCTGCCCTGCCGCCAGCGTGCTATCAGAAAGGGTGTTCAGCGCAGCCGGGGGCATTATAACCGATAAGCGCAGCCGCCTGTCAACCGACAGTGCCGACAGGCTGACGCTAATCAAAATGAACAGCAAGTGGATTGACCCGGACTTTGCTTCTCCAACAGTGGAAAGCAGCCAAAAGTGAAGTGCCATCTGTATGAAGTGCCATTTCCTCCTCCACCACCTCCTCCTCCTCCTCCTTAGAATTGCTCCGTAAATAAGAAAAATTTATATATTTATGGCTCACCTCTTGGGCCTCCACAAAATTTTTAAGAGGCCTCACCTCTTGGGCCTCCACAAAATGTTTAAGAGGTCTCACCTCTTGGGCCTCCACATAATTTTTAAGAGGTCTCACCTCTTGGGCCTCCACAAAATGTTTAAGAGGTCTCACCTCTTGGGCCTCCACAAAATGTTTAAGAGGTCTCAGCTCTTGGGCCTCCACAAAATTTTTAACAGGTCTCACCTCTTGGGCCTCCACAAAATGTTTAAGAGGTCTCACCTCTTGGGCCTCCACAAAATGTTTAAGAGGTCTCACCTCTTGGGCCTCCACAAAATGTTTAAGAGGTCTCACTTCTTGGGCCTCCACATAATTTTTAAGAGGTCTCACCTCTTGGGCCTCCACATAATTTTTAAGAGGTCTCAGCTCTTGGGCCTCCACAAAATTTTATCAAGGTCTCACCTCTTGGGCCTCCACAAAATTTTTAACAGGTCTCACCTCTTGGGCCTCCACATAAATTTATCAAGGTCTCACCTCTTGGGCATCCACAAATTTTTTAACAGGTCTCACCTCTTGGGCCTCCACATAATTTTATCAAGGTCTCACCTCTTGGGCATCCACAAAATTTTTAACAGGTCTCACCTCTTGGGCCTACACAAAATGTTTAAGAGGTCTCACCTCTTGGGCCTCCACAAAATTTTATCAAGGTCTCACCTCTTGGGCCTCCACAAAATTTTTAACAGGTCTCACCTCTTTAGCCTCCACACAATTTTTAAGAGGTCTCACCTCTTTGGCCTCCACATAATTTTTAAGCGGTCTCACCTCTTGGGCCTCCACATAATTTTTAAGAGGTCTCACCTCTTGGGCCTACAAACAATTTTTAAGAGGTCTCACCTCTTTAGCCTCCACACAATTTTTAACGGGTCTCACCTCTTGGGCCTCCACATAATTTTTAAGAGGTCTCACCTCTTGGGCCTCCACAAAATGTTTAAGAGGTCTCACCTCTTGGACCTCCACATAATTTTTAAGAGATCTCACCTCTTGGGCCTCCACATAATTTTTAAGAGGTCTCAGCTCTTGGGCCTCCACATAATTTTTAAGAGGTCTCACCTCTTTAGCCTCCACACAATTTTTAAGACGTCTCACCTCTTGGGCCTCCACAAAATTTTCCATGAGCCTCTGGCCAGCCCACGGCCTCTTCCTGCCTTTTGCGGTCCTACGCATCCCTCAACATCCCCACTGCTTTACCTGCTAGACATGACACTGGGCCAGGTCGGGTCACTGACATCTCTAGCGCCAACAATTTGGGCATTTTAAGGCTTCTGCATGTGTTTGAGTTGTTTTTACATTTTAAAGAAGACATGTCTGACCACATCTCACACACACACACAATGACAATTAGGGGTGGGGTCTATTTGCTTTCCCCCTTGCATATGCCATCTGTGGTTGTCATAGGCAACGTGATTTTAAGGGGTGCAGAATTTCATCTTCTTTTTTGTCTAGTTTGGCTTGGGGTCCATGGCAATGTAGAGGAAAGAAGGTTTCCTTGTATGGTCTCACTTTACAGAGAGGTTAGATTGTCTTTGGAGGGTATTGTTGAGAGGCTGTGATAGTGGCGTAATAGTGCGACTTGGGCGCGTTATATGCACCCAGACATGCTTCCCCTGCTGTCCCAGTTGCATTCCAGCAGTGTTGGCATCCTTTTCTGAGGTTTCAGGGTGGACTTGGTGACCTCCAAGTGGTCGAATTGAGATTTCCAAGTGGCGAGCATTTTTTTCCCATAGACTTTAATGGGATTCGATATTCGGTCGAATAGTCGAATTTCGCGGTCTATTCGAATCGAATTTCGAACTTTCGAATATTTCACTACTCGCTCATCTCTATTTATAAAGTCTGCGTTTTGGACATATCCTGACCATTGTGTTTTGGACTGGTAGCGTCCAAAACACAGATGTGAAAGTACCCTAAGATGTGTCTCCGCATGCAATGTGCGTTCACAATACAGCAGTTACCTCAGAGCGGGTTTGAAAAGGAGCAAGCCGGCCACCACTACTACACGGCCGCGGTGGCCGTAACTAGGGGCAACGGCCTGACTGATGTGTGTAGGACAATGGATATACAAATAGGCAAATCTTCTAAACGGTACATTTTATATAAATACTTTCTATTAGTAATAATATTGGTATGGCTATATCTAACTATATAAACTACATTTGTGAGATGGGAATACCCTTTTAAAGGCGTTGCCTAGATGAAACAAAATTACTGCAGCGCACTACGCAGGACCACGTTGTCCTTCTATACTTTTTGCATTACTGGCAGTGAATGCTGGTATATATACAATACAGTACACTAATTTTTTTACGTTTTTACTTATCAAATATTTTGTTACTCACCCTCTCATTAAGCCGCTCTGGGCATTTGAATTTCAGATCGGACCATTTCCGCTGGATGTGGCCCGGGGTTCGCACTGTGTGGAAACGATGACGCAGGCCTTGGATCACCTGCTGGATCACCTCCTTCTTATGCTGGTTTTGATGGCGGTGTGTGCCATCGTAATCCTCTCTGTCCATCAGCCGGATCAGGAATTTCAGCTCTTCAGAGCTAAATGATGAGGATCACCTGGATGCCATTTTCGAATATTCGCTCTGCCTCTGAGGAGTGCACGCCGCGGCCTCTCGTCGTGCGTGTCTGCGTATTACGTAATCGCGTAGACAGTAGTACGCTAAGGATTCGCACGCTAGTTGTACGCTCATGCGTACGTCTTCTAAGAAGTTGCGTACATTTTTTAAATGAACGTTCGTTATTAGTGCGCAAATGTAATAACGTATATTTTGTACGCAAATACAACAAATCTATTCGTCGAATATACGAATCTTAGGAAAAGTTCGGCGAATAATTTTTTGAATGATTCGCTCATCTCTAAACAGTACTAATATTGTCCCTAACGGAGTTAAAAAGGAGAGGAGGGTATTGGAGAAAGAAATGTGTAAAAATGAATACTGAAGGTGCGGTAGCAAAAGAAACCAACCTGTGTATGGATAGCATGGCGCTCAGGAGGACTGGATCACATGGCTGTGCGCAATAGCATCTGCCTATATGCAGTACGCATGTGTGAGGGGCGTATGCTAGTTCAGCCGTGTCTGGCCATGAGTCATCAAAATGAGCCTGATCATAACGTCACGTGATATAGGTCATGTGATCGCGTTGCCTGAGTAACAGGCAGATGCGATTTGTATCGGCGCGGACTGCTAGAATGTATTGTCACACATGCTTACTGCATATAGGCAGACGCTATTGCATACAGCCATGTGATCCAGTCCTCCTGAGCGCCATACTATCCATACACAGGTTGGTTTCTTTTGCTACCGCACGTTCAGTATTCATTTTTACACTTTGCTTTCTCCCATACCCTCCTCTCCTTTTTAACTCCGTTAGGGACAATATTAGTACTGTTGTTGCTATTTATCTTCTTGTGTCTTTTGTTATTTCATTCATTGGGCCAAAAGGCCAGATTGTAACTATCTATCTATAATTAGGTTCTGTCATAGGATTATGCATTTTATCTACGTTTTCTTGAAATGTTGTTTTCCTTATTTAAGGTTTAACTCATGTTTCACCACCAGAGGAAAGCGGCTAAACATAAAGGAACTTTAAATGTGGCTTTTTTTTGTATTGAATACACTGTATTCCCATGCACCCCTTCCTCTTCTCGTCCTCTTCCTCCTCTTCCTCCATCATATCAAACTGCTTATTAGGCTGCCCTCGCCTTTAAATTTTTAAGAGGTTCACCAGCAGGCCCTCACCCATAATTTTTTAGACGATCAGATCAGCAGAAGGCCCTCGCCCCTAATTTTTTATCCTAAAAAATTAACCTCACTGTGGTCCACCTCCGGAAATGTTCACCTAACAAGAACCTGTCTTGCGCCACCCTGCAAACTGGGACATGAAGCTTGGAGTTTTGGATGACTTTGTTTCTTGTGCTCTACCAGCAGACACAGTTTCACCGCGCCCGGAGCCATGGCCTTTGTGTGCACCCTCAGCAGCACGCCCACTTCCCTGTCCCGTTCTGCTCGCCTTGCTCATATTAAATGGTATATATGCAAGTTTGTCACAAGCACAGTAGAGCAGATTTTTTTTAAGTGTATGAGCAGAAAAATTTCAGCGAATGTCAGAAATATTTAGAATGCGCAAACGTTATGCAGCAGACATAGCGCAGGTAATGTCGCTGTCACCAACAGCAGGAAACATTTCACCGAATGTCAGAAATATTTAGGGTACACAAATGTTATACAGAAGACACAGCGCAGGTAATGTCACCTTGATTAGCGGCAGAAAAAATTACACCAGATGTCAGGTATTTAGGATACAAAAACGTTATACTGCACACGCAGCACAGGTGATGTCACATTGTTTTCTGCCGCTTTTCAAGGCGACATTACCTGCGCTGCGTCTGCTGTATAATGTTTGTGCAAGAAGGGACAGATAGTGTAGGGATAGAAATTGGCTAGGCAGGGCTAGTTGTTCAGTTTAAAAGACCCAAAAGTCCTTTTAAGGACTATAGTTATATCTGGCTGCAATATTTTTTTTTTGTTTTGGGGCAAAAATTGCGCAAGTTTGCCTGACCTTAACACCACCTGCGCAGCGTGTGTATTATAACGTTTCTGTGTCCTAAATACCTGACATCCAGTGTCATTTTTTTATGCCGCTAATCAAGGCGACATTACCTGTGCTGCGTGTGCAGTATAACGTTTATGGATCCTAAATACCTGACATTCAGTGTAATTTTTTCTGCTGCTAATCAAGGCGACATTACCTGTGCTGCGTGTGCAGTATAACGTTTTTGTATCCTAAATACCTGACATCCAGTGTCATTTTTTTCTGACGCTAATCAAGGCAACATTACCTGTGCTGTGTGTGCATTATAACGTTTCTATATACTAAATACCTGACATCCAGTGTCATTTTTTCTGCCGCTAACCAAGGCGAAATTACCTGTGCTGCATGTGCTGTATAACGTTTCTGTATCCTAAATACCTGACATGCAGTGAATTTTTTTCTACCGCTAAACAAGACGACATTAGTAATTAGCGGCAGAAAAAAATACACTGAATTTCATGTATTTAGGATACAG
This sequence comes from Rhinella marina, assembly GCA_900303285.1. Classification (NCBI taxonomy): domain Eukaryota; kingdom Metazoa; phylum Chordata; class Amphibia; order Anura; family Bufonidae; genus Rhinella; species Rhinella marina. Next base: position 61,542 of record ONZH01005429.1, on the reverse strand, counting down.
AAACGTTATACTGCACACGCAGCACAGGTAAATTCGCCTTGATTAGCAACAGAAAAAATGACACCGGATGTCAGGTATTTGGGACACACAAACATTATACAGCAGACGCTGCGCAGCTGGTGTTAAGATCAGGAAAATATACGCAATTCTTTCTGTCCAATAAAAAATATATTGCAGCTAGATGAAACAATAGTCTTTAAAAGGACTTTTGGGTCTTTTAAACAAAACAACTAGCCCTGCCTAGCCAAATCCTATCCCTATCTGTCCCTCCTTGCGCAAACGTTATACAGCATATGCAGCACAGGCAATGTCGCCTTGAATAGCAGCACAAAACAATACACCGGATGTCAGGTATTTGGGACACACAAACGTTATACTGCACATGCTGTGCAGGTGGTGTTAAGGTCAGGCAAACTGGTGCAATTTTTGCACCAAAACAAAAAAAAATATTGTAGCCAGATATAACAATAGTGTTTAAAAGGACTTTTGGGTCTTTTACACAGAACAACTAGCCCTGCCTAGCAAATTTCTATCGCTACACTATCTGTCCCTCCTTGCGCAAACGTTATACAGCAGACGCAGCGCAGGTAATGTCGCCTTGAATAGCGGCAGAAAACAATACACCGGATGTCAGGTATTTGGAATACACAAACGTTATAGTGCACACGCAGCACAGGTAATGTGACATTACCTGTGCTGCGTGTGCAGTAAAAAGTTTCTGTATACTAAATACCTGACATCCAGTGTAATTTTTTCTGCCGCTAATCAAGGCGACATTACTTGTGCTGCGTGTGCATTATAACATTTTTGTATCCTAAATACCTGACATCCAGTGTCATTTTTTTCTGCTGCTAATCAAGGCGACATTACCTGTGCTGCGTCTGCATTATAACTAGAGATGAGCGAATCGAATCCCACGAAGTGGAATTCGATCTGAATTTCAGGATAAATTCAATTCGCCTCGAAGCCGAATTTCCTTGTGCTTCGTGTCGGCGAATCAATTTATTGTGTAAAATAGTGTAAAAAACAAAAAAATCCATACTTACCTCCTCCATTTGCTCGCAACGGGCCGCCATCTTGATTTAAGTCCCACGCGTAGTGACGTGTGACGCCACCACTCCAGCCGCCGCGCGAGATTTCGCTCCAAATCTTCAAGCAAGATGGCGGCGGCCAGCCTGTCGCCAGCAAATAGAGGGGGTAAGTTTGATTTAATGTATTTTTTTAATGTCTATTTTACACTGTTTTTACACTCAGACGCCGTGATCATGTATGAACGCGGCATCTGAGGGGTACGATGATGGGGGCGGCTCTATCGCAGCTCCCAGTCATTGCACCCACTACGTACAAAAAAATGCGCTTCGTGGCGAAGTAATTTGTAACTAAGCAAATTTTTTTGTAAAATTCAGCGAATCAGCCGAATTGAATTTCCAAGAAATTTGCTCATCTCTAATTATAATGTTTCTGTAACCTAAATACCTGACATCCAGCGTTATTTTTTATGCCGCCAATCAAGGCGACATTACCTGTGCTGCGTGTGCAGAATAACGTTTGTGTATCCTAAATACCTGACATCCAGTGTCATTTTTTCTGCCGCTAATCAAGGCAACCTTATCTGTGCTGCGTGTGCAGTATAACGTTTTTGAATCCTAAATACCTGACATACAGTGAATTTTTTTCTGCTGCTAAACAAGGTGACATTAGTAATTAGCGGCAGAAGAAAATGACACTGAATGTCAGGTATTTAGGATACAGAAACGTTATACTGCACATGCAGCACAGGTAATGTCGCCTTGATTAGCGGCAGAAAAAATGACACCGGATGTCAGGTATTTAGGATATAGAAAAGTTATAATGCACGCAATGCGCAGGTGGTGTTAAGGTCAGGCAAACTAGCACAATTTTTGCCCCAAAAGAAAATATATATATTGCAGCCAGATATAACAATAGTCCTTAGGACTTTTGGATCTTTTAAACATAACAACTAACCCTAGCTAGCCAATTTCTATCCCTACACTATTTGTGCCTCCTTGCGCAAACATTATACTGCACATGCAGCACAGGTAATGTCGCCTTGCTTAGCTGCAGAAAAATGACAGCGGATGTCAGGTTTTTAGGATACAGAAATGTTATAATGCACACGATGCGCAGGTGGTGTTAAGGTCAAGCAAACTTGCGCAACTTTTGCCCCAAAACAAAAAAAAATATTGCAGCCAGATATAACAATAGTCCTTAAAAGGACTTTTGGGTCTTTTAACCCAACTGTAATCCTCGCTGGTGAGGATTACAGTTTTCAAAGTGCAATTCTTATTCTGGCCACTAGATGGCAGGCCAGGATAAGAAATGAGCAATTCATGGATTTATGTAAGTCTAGTAAATCCCTGATTGCTCATAAAGAAAAAAAAACACAATATATCAGCTCATATTTGAGCTTAAAAATAGTCAGAAAAAAATAAAAAAATCTGAACAGAAAAATAAAACAGTTATGGCTGTTTGAAGGCAGGGAGCGCAAAACTAAAACGCAAAACCGAAAAAACCTCCGGGGAAGAAAGGGTTAAAGATAACAACTAACCCTGCCTAGCCAATTTCTATCCCTACACTATTTGTGCCTCCTTGCGCAAACATTATACTGCACACGCAGCACAAGTAATGTCACCTTGATTAGCTGCAGAAAAATGACAGCGGATGTCAGGTTTTTAGGATACAGAAACGTTATAATGCACACGATGCGCAGGTGGTGTTAAGGTCAGGCAAACTTGCGCAATTTTTGCCCCAAAACAAAAAAAAATTTTGCAGCCAGATATAACAATAGTCCTTAAAAGGACTTTTAGGTCTTTTAAACATAACAACTAACCCTGCCTAGCCAATTTCTATCCCTACACTATCTGTGCCTCCTGCAGAAAAATGACAGCGGATGTCAAGTTTTTTAGGATACAAAAACGTTATACTGCACACGTTGCACAGGTGGTGTTAAGGTCAGGCAAACTTGCGTAATTTTTGTCCCCCCCCAAAAAAAACAAAAATAAAAATATTTCAGCCAGATATATAAATAGTACTTAACCACTTCCAGTCTGCCCATTGACTATAAACGTCCTGGTAGTGGATCTCTATCTCTGAATGGACGTTTTAAAACGTCCTTGAGCTTTGCCCCCTGTGTGCAGCACCTGTACATAGAAGCTCCATGACTGAGCTGCCTCCTGACAGCCAAGAACATGGAGCTTTAACCTGAGACCTTTTTACATGGCCTCCAGGCTTTTGATCACTCTGACAAACTGTTAAAGCCATCACAAATGCTTGTACTATCTCCCTCTCATTACTGCCGGTGACAGAGCAGTTTACAACCACATATGGGGTGTTTCTGCAAACTTCAGAATCAGGAAGATAAATATTCAGGTTTGATTTGCGGTTTACCCTTGCTATCTTATAGGAAAAATGAATTAAAAATTGAAAATCTGCAAAAAAAATATATTTATTTTTAAATTTCACCTTCCTTCTGTTTTAATTCTTGTGAGAAATCTAAAGGGTTAACAAACTTTGTAAAAATCAGTTTGGATTACATTGGGGGCTGTAGTTTCTAAAATATGTTCATTTATGGGAGGTTTCTATTATTTAAGTCCCTCAAAGTCACTTTAGAACTGCAAAGGTCCTTTAAAATTAACTATTGGAAATTTTCATGAAAATCTTAAAAATTACATCTAAAATTCGAACGTCCTCAAAAAATAAAATTACATTTCCAAAATTATGCCAGCATAAAGTGGACATATGGTGAATGTTCATTAATAACAATTTTATTAGATATCCCTATGCAACTTAAAAGCAGAGAAATTAATATTTAAAAAATTGTGATTTTTTTTCAAAATTTACAGTAAATTTTGGATTTTTTATAAATAAAGGTAACATATATTGACTCAAATTTACCATTAACACAAAGTACAATGTGTCACAAGAAAAAAATTTATGAATGGCTTGGATAAGTAAAAGCGTTCCAAAGTTATTACCACATGAAGTGACACATGTCAGATTTGCAAAGTTAGGCCTGGTCAGGAAGGGGGTAAATGGCCCGGATGGGAAGTGGTTAAAAGGACTTTTGGGTCTTTTACACAGAACAACTAGCCCTGCCAAGCCAAATCCGATCCCTACACTATCTGTCCTTCCTTGCGCAAACGTTATACAGCAGAAGCAGCGCAGTGCCTTGAATAGCAGCAGAAAACAATACACTGGATGTCAGGTATTTGGGACACAAAAACGTTATACTGCACACTCTGCGCAGGTGGTGTTAAGGTCAGGCAAACTTGCCCAATTTTTGCCCCAAAACAAAAAAAATATTGAAGCCAGATATAACAATAGTCCTTAAAAGGACTTTGGGGTCTTTTAAACAGAACTACTAACTACTAATCAAGGCGACATTACCTAGGCAGGGCGCCTAGCCATTACAGCACAGGTAATGTCGCCTTGATTAGATGACACCGGATGTCAGGTATTTGGAATACACAAATGTTATACAGCACACACTGCGTAGATGGTGTTTTGGTCAGGCAAACTTGCGTAATTTTTGCCCCCCCCCCAAAAAAAAAATAATATTGCAGCCAGATATATAAATAGTCCTTAAAAGGACTTTGGGTCCTAGCCCTGCCTAGCCAATTTCTATCCCTACACTATCTGTCCCTCCTTGCAGCAGCTCTCCCTGACTCGGACTGAGCCAGGTCACATGTCACCGAGTGCTATATAGCACCCTATGACACGTTCCCGGACAGCCAATCACTGTAATGCCAGTATCCAACATACATAACAGCCAAGAAACGTGCGAGGAGGGGACTCGAGCATGGCGCTCGAGCACACGTGGTGTTCGGCTGAACACCGCGTGGTGCCGAGCACTGCCATGCTCGACTGAATACAGTATTCGGCCGAGCATGCTTGCTCAACACTACTAATTAACTGAATTTGTGTGCATCAGCGTATAAAGTAACTTATATGTAGAATTAGCGAACAATTTATCGGACAAGTACGTAGTGAATGCGTACAAAGCTTTAAGAACATTTTCGAATCCAACGGAGCGAATCTAAAAAAATCCGGATTCGATTCAGAGTAGAAAATTTGTAAGATTAGCTCATCTCTAGCCACATGGTGTGTCCTGGTCAATTTAGAGAGTAAGAACTGTGTACAAGGTTGCAAGCTGAAGTCACATTACAGGCTTGGCCACAATCTGTACCATAACAGAGGAGTGGATTGCATAGAGGGGAGCAGCATGATATGAACACAAGGACTGGATTAAAACGCAGAATGAGTCCAAGTCATTATATTAAAAAGGCACCTCAGAAAAATATTGACTGCTATGCATTGCTGTGGTTGGCCCTGACAGCTGAATATTTTTTTTTCTAGAGACTGTTCACATATATAAATTTAAGAGACATTCAAGTTATGTGCTGGTTGCACTTGTCAAGTTATGTGTTGTATGATACTGTTATCCAGTAAAGCATTGCAAATTGCATCAACTGCCATATTATTGTTGTCCCCATCCACCTACAACGTTACACCGCCATGTAGGGTGCGTAGCTTGAAACATAGCTATAACTTTCATGTGAAAATTCAGTCCTGTGATCCTGAGAAATATTCCTTTTTATTTTTATGCAAATAAGGTTTTACATGCACCATGGGCAGGGCCACTTCATTTGGTGCACCTTGTCTCCCCCTGTGTCATCATTTCTGGTTCTGAAATCTCAGGGACTGTCAATCAAACAAGAGGGAGAGGTGATGGGTGGTATTATGATAAAGCAATGGGGTTTCAAACTGAGCAGCAAATGTTTCTTATATGATAAATTCTGATTTTCGGTGGTATATATCTAAAAAATATCAGCTGTTTACTAATGTAATTTAGTCTTCTTCATACCTGAGTGGCCGGAGCATAAACATGCTACAATCCCAGCTGTCATTCTTTTTGATGCTTCAAAACCTCTAAATGTTTGCTGACAGCTCTGTCTTGTTTTGTTGCCTAGACTGGCAATTGATGTAAGTCCCTGGTGTATTTAAAGGTCATTCTTTCTTCTGACACCCAAATACCAGGAGTGAACTGATAAGATATATTGATGACTTGAGTAGAGTGAGTAGAGTGTAAAGGCAGGCAATTCACAAAGAATGTTACATAGAGAAGATGAGATCATGTTTCAATTTTAACAATCCTATTCTGCTTTCACAAATAACAGTCCATTAAAAATGTAACTAAAAAAAACTGTTTGAGTGTTTCTAGCGCTTAAATAGAACATTATATTCCCTAGATTCACTATTGGTCTCCAAATTGCGTAGGGCCAAAGGAGAAAAATATTATTAAGTAAAAATGGCCAATAACTTTCTGGTCACTCAGTTCAAAAATTGCTTTGTATTATAACTGAATGCAGCTCAATTTTCAGAATTTAAAGCGATCCTCTAGTTAAAAAAAACTGGGTTAATGTGATTTTTTTTCTATCTTAACCCAGAGGGTCGTTTTAAGGTCCAATAACTATCTGGTTAGTCAGTTCAAAAATTGTTCTGTATCATAACTGAATCCATTTGTAGAATTTAAAATGAACCTCTAGTCCACATTTACTGTGGAACGAACAGAACACTTACCTGTTGACCTCCTTTTCATCTTAGTAGTTGCAGATCTGCTAATTCTTCGGCTCCTCTTCTCCCACAGTGTACATTAGCATTCCAAGACACTTTCTGCTTGTCCAGTCCTGGTCTTGGATTGTGCAGTACTGTTCATGAAGGCAGGAAGTGTCTTGGGCTACCAAATGCATAGTACTGTATGCATGAGACATGGTTCTTCTAGGAAATGGTGCAGAACAGGAGCCACTCAGGGGTTAATCAAGGGTTAAAAAAATAGTAAAACCTCATCCACTTGCTCGCAAAGAGGCCATCCGCTCCCGTCTTTATTGAAGAAAACCTGCCAAAGGACCTGCAATGAGAGTGATGACTACGTGATCATGCTGGGACATGGTGAGGTGATCACGTGGTGAGGTCATCACACTCGCTGCAGGTCCTTTGGCGGGTTTTCTTCAATCAAGACTGGAACCAACAGCCTCTGCAAGCAAGTGGATGAGGTGAGTATTATTTTTTTTATTTTCAGCCACCTTTTTAGGAAAAATAGATTAGTTACCACGAAGCACAAGGAAATTCGGCTTTGTGACTAATTAAATTTTTCCTGAAATTCAGATCAGAGTCCACTTCAGATACTTTTTTTTTAACAAATCTCTTTTTATTTAGTTTTTCTCATTAAATACAAGCGTAAAATAAATTACTTACAAAGAGAATGAGGTTACAATTTGCCATAGTGTAACAATGTAAGACATTATACTGCGCATACTTTGTCTTTTTGGCATCTCCAACAATGTTCCGTATCAGATAGACCCATTTGAAACAGTTTGCTAGGATCATTATACCAACTAGTCATTGTTTTGTATGAGTGCTCTTGGATTTTTATACATTTGGAGAAGCCATGTGAATTCTTATGAATGTGGTCTATTTCTTTAGGTGTAAATGTCCCATTTAAGTTCTTTTCTCATGATTTGATATAAGCAGGAGTGTTCCCCTTGGGTACATCATTCGAGCGTTTATATAGAAACGAAATGACATGTCTCTGAAGGGTAATGACTCTAGTAAGATTTTCAAACCACGTTGGGTCTGAGTTAGTAGTATATTTGTTAAGTAATGCTGGAATTCTTGTTTAGCTAAGAAGTTACTGGCTGATATAAACCAAGAGTAAAAGGGAGATAGGTCTTCAGTGTTTTTAATGTTTGATATAAGTGTAGATAGGGGATGTCTTTAAGAAGTGCCCAAAAGGGAGCAGTAGAGGAAGTGGAGGGTTGCAGCAAATATGACATGTATGCCGCCGTTACACTTTTGGGGGTGTTAGAGAAAAGGGAGGAGGTTGGATGTAGTGAGCGAATATTCAAATAGATCCCCTTAGTCAGGCCTGTAGGAGTTGTGTGATCTGTAAGGCCCCAAAGTTCTGCATAATGTCTGTCTGTCAAAAGAGCTTGTTCAATGTTTGAATTTAGGGTCTTATATTGAGGAATACAGAGTTGAAGTCACCGTTTTAATTGTATAGCTCTATAATAGAGACGGAGGTCAGGTAGCCCAAAAACACCTTGTAAGCGACTTTTAATAAATTTGTCATATGCTATTCGAGGTTTCTTGATTGCGGGAGATAAATGGGGATCATTTGTAATAGATACAGAAGTTTTGGGACAATGCATGTTTGCAGAAGGTTTTTTTCGTCCTATCCATGATACCCAAGGTATAGATAGTGTATGTAGTTGTTGCTTTACTTTTCTCAAAAGGGGTATATAATTAGATTTGTAAAGATTTGTAGGGTCTCTGCTATTCAAAAATAAATAATTTTAAAAAATGGCCTGGGGTCCCCCCTTTTTTTCCTTCTCCAGCCAGATACAACCAGCAGAGGCAGCCTGGCACTACCAGGGTGGGAAGGGACACGGTTATTGGCTCTTCCCAGCCTAATGGTACCAGCCTGCAGCTGCCCCAGAACCGGACCCTCAATTTAGAAGGTCCGGTCCTGCGGGTACCAGGCTCTTCCCGACACCCCTGGTGGCGGTGGGTGCTGGGGTAATAGATGTTGAGGTTAGTGCTGGCTATACCGGCAAGCACTAAGCCCAGCATTAGAAATCAGGTCCGTCTGTAGATAGCCGTGATTACTAAAACTGCAATGTTGTAAAAAAACACACATACTTATAAAATATTTTATTGAAATAAATACTTCCCCAGACCTCTGTTTGACCATTTTATTTAAAAAATAAAAAAGCTGGTCTGACGTAATCCACCGAATCCGACGTAGTCCTCTGCATTCACGATCCTGAAAAATAGAAAACAAACAAACAAACAAAAAAAACAAACAAACACAAACCATTTACCTCCTCCTCCTCAGGCTTCTTCTCCTCAACAGTGGAGCCTGTTCATTACATTGCGCCTTCTGCTGGCGAATGAAAAAAATTACACCTTGAATTCTTCACTGAAAAAAAAAAAAAAGATAGGTGACGGTCGTGAACTCCATTGAAAGTCAATGGAGTACGGATCCGTTTACTATTGTGTCACACCAAACGGATCCGTCCCCATTGACTTGCATTGGGGTCATGACGGATCCCTCTTGGTGCGGGGAGGGGATTCGAGCATTGCGCTTGAGTACACTCGGTGTTCGGCCGAACACCAAGCGGACTCGAGCGTAGGCATGCTCGGCCAAACAGCAAGCATGCTCGCTCAACACTACTCCTAATGTTTTTTGAAACTTAGCGGAGGAACCTGTGGAAGAATCTATTAGGGGATTCAGGGAAACATTGAGGTCTCCGGCTATAATTTTAATTCCTTCAGCAAATACCTGAAACTTAGATAAGGTAGCTTTCAGCCACTTATGTTGATGGTTGTTTGGGGCATACAGACCTGCCAAGCATATCAAGCCCTGGCCAATTTTCCCCTTAATAAATAGGAATCTACCATCTGGGTCGCGTTGTACAATTGGGTGTGAATGGTATATGCTTCGCAATTGCAACACTCACTCCTCTTGCTGCCGATTGGTATGTGGAATGATACCATTGTGAGAAAGTATGAAGGGAAAAAGTGGGGATTTTACCTGTTTTTATATGAGTTTCTTGCAGGAAACAAATATCAGATTTATTTTTCTTTAAAAGGGTAATCATTTGTGACCTTTTTTGCGAGGTGTTAAGGCCTCTGACATTGAAAGAAGTGACTTTTATGGATGCCATGTGTAGCTGGATAATGCAGTCCTATATAGCCACTGAAAGATCATCCAACAAAAAACAATGTATAACATGTCTAACCCGACTGGAACAGAGAAATAAAGAACCAAAGTATATGTTAGGTAGTTGCTGATTGCGCCAAGACCACCAAATAATAGGGGCCCAAGCACAAGAAGCAATTTTATGCCAGAGGTTACTGGTATAGAACCTTGTTTAGGAGTATGCGGGAGCAGGTGGTGTTGAAAAATCATCCCAACCCGAACCCTCACTCCCATGCTTCTGTAGGTAACCATACCTGCGTATTGCAGGTGTGTATATATGAAAATAGAAAAACAACACTAGAGGTAGAAGTGTTAGCTTAGTGAGAGAACCACAATAAGTATCACATAAAATATGATACCGCAAGCATCATTCAAGGGGGGGACTGTGTCAAGATCCTGGTAGTTGTAGTTCTAATCTTGAGGATCATCAGGAGTAACTGGGATGTTCTCAGAGCATGGTTCTTGGTTCCTGATGTTGCGAAGATTATTCTCAGCATATGGGGTAATGCCAGTGTAGACAAATGTACAGTCTTAATGGTCTGTAGAAATATGGTCTCTCAAGGTAGATTTATTATGTCCAGGAAATGCTGGAGATGGAGAGGTAGGAGAGAGTGGATGGTGTTCACTCTAAGAGTCTCTTGCTATTAGGAGTCTTGCGTTTTGAGACTACCTCCCTGGGCTCTAGGAAAGGCAACCGTGGAAGCTTGGATAGTGTGATGTCCACCGGGAGCCATGATTCTACGGGTAGTGGAGAGATATCTAGGACGCTCCAAGCAGCTTCTAGGTCATGAGGTGTGTCTCTGCCCTTTCTTCTCCAAGGAGATCTGCAAATAATTGCTTAGCTGCCGGTTCCAGTTCTTCTGGTAATATCGACTTCGGTAGCCCTTTTAGGCTTCATTCACACGTCCGTATTTGTGCACATCCTGGAAAACGGTCAGTTTTTTGTGGATCCGTTGTTCCGCAAAAAACTCCGTTTTTCCAGGACATCCGTTCCGTTTTTCCGTAAAAAACGGAAAGGATGTATCCATATGTCATCCGTTTTTTGCGGATCCGCAAAAAACCTAAGGATGAATAACATCTGTACCTTTTCTTTTTTTTTCTCCCCTCCTGAAACGGAATCCACAAATACAGATGACATGCAGATGCCTTTCCGCATGTCTTCCGCATTTTTTGCGGATCCATAGACTTTCATTGTGCTACGGACTGCAATTTGTGCGAAAGGTAGGATAGGAGGATTTCTTTATGCGGACAGTCGGAACGGACACACGGATGCGGACACCACACGGTGTACTGTCCGCATTTTTTCTGGGCCCATTCAAATGAATTTATCCGCATCCTATCCGCATAATTGTCCGCAATTGCGGAAACGGATGCAGAAAGGATGCAGACACATTATACGGACGTGTGAATGAGGCCTTAACCTGATATTTTTCTTGCTGCTCATATTTTTCTGGTCCTCAATCATGAGGTAGGCATTGTTCAGAGCAGTTATCTGTGCCTCAAAGGATTGCACCAGGGCCGAGCTGTGTGTCACTACTAGTCCGTGGCCTTGTTCGAGTGTTTCCACACAGTTTCCCAGGGTTCTCATGTCTTGTCTCAAGTCTTTCAACTCTTGAAGGAGCGGCGCTAAGGCTTGTGATAAGGTGGTTTTTAAAAAGGCTCTAGTAAGCGTATAATTTTCTTCTGTTTAGATTTTTCTCCGATCCCATGTGCACAGTCTCCTTCATCGCCTTTCTCCGCATCTGAGTCACGCGCGAACGCCTGGTGCGCCATCTTGTTTACTCGTGCCGGAGATGCCGCCAGCTTTTTTCTGAGGAATTTGTCCATTTCTGCCTGGATTTTCTTTTGTTTGGGAGTCCCAGGGGTGTCTCTAGACCGGTCTCTCCCAATCTTGACCATTGTGGACGATCTCCAGTGTTGTTAGCTAGGAAGCACGGGTCTGTGAGGCAGGAGCTCGTCTCTCAGACATCCGCCTTGCACAGCGGTTAGGCTCCTCCCTCTACTTCAGATACTTTGATTCGCTCAACACTACTCACAAAAACTTAAAATCTGTGGCACCTTATCTTTTACATACTGCCATCAGATAGGACACTAAGGAAACCTTTGACCTCATCCAACTTTGATGCAATGGTCTGTAATAGTTGGAAGAATGGAAACATTTGCCTGGGCTGTGCTAAACTTTTTCTATGGCAAGCAAATTCAAAAAGAAACAGCATATCACAATGAATTTGGCTGTTTCTGTAACCTTTAAGAAATCATTGTGCTGTTTCCATAACTTCCATTCAATTTTTTGGGAGCTACAGAAATAATGCAGCACGACTCACTTAAGTGTAGCTCTAACCTCCTCTGAAATGGTGTATGGGAGTTACGGAAAAAAGATAAAAAGTTTGGTACCGTGTTAGCCAGTAGGGAGAAATCTTGATGCTCTCCAAAAGAGAAACAATATAAAATATTGTAATTTGATACCCTTTGATGGCTAACTAAAATACATGATGTTATAAAGTGGCAAGCTTTCGAGACTCTGAGGTCCCTTCTTTAAGGCCAGGAATGGGCATTTCTGGCCTTGAAGAAGGGACCTCGGAGTCTTGAAACATCATGTATTTTAGTTAGCCATTAAAGGGTATCAAATTACAATACTTTATATTGTTTGTCTTTTGGAGAGCATCAGGAGTTATTGAAGTAATGCATCATAGCCTGCTTGGCTGTTTTCATAGTTCTGACCTCCTCTAACTGATACTTCAAGGTGGCACAGGATCGGAGGTGCCCCCTTCTAGAAAAAGGAATTCCAGATGGGGATATGCCATAAATATCTGTGATGGAAAAAAAATGTGTCTCATTTTTCTGTCTCCAGCATGATATTTCACTTCACAGCATGTAAATGTGTCCAATACTAGCAAGTATTTGAATGACTTCCATCAGCTATCACCCTGTTAACATCCTCAGGGAAGAGATATTAAGTTTTCCTCCATTTTCCAATATATATATTTTGTACTCATTATAAGATGGTGCATTACACCCCCACATATGCTCACGGTAACACAAACAAGATGAAAAACTACTTACTAAGGAAGCTATATAAGTGATTTGTTGTTTCCTGCTATACTCATTCTCATCGTGAAGGGTTTTTTATTAGCCAGTAGATTAATTTTTAGTAATTCTGTTGCACATAATTTGGATGCATTTTTCATGTCTTTGTATTTGGAAAGGCAATGCATAAACAATGCAAAAAAAGCTTCGCTCCCAGCTGCTCAATTATAAAAATAAAACATTTTAATCAAGGCTCCATTTCATCTTGATTGATATTAATATGGACATATTTCTCCCCCATTTGCATTATACTGTATCTTGGAACATGCAGCTGTAAATAACGTCAAGGGCGTTTTTGAAGTAATGATTTTAGCAATCCTAAGCAACATATTATCAAAAACGTATTGTCATTGGCTCAAGCGGAAACATTCAGATTTACAACAAGCTAGAGATGGTGTGTAGGACAACCATTTGCCTTTTGACAAATTACTTCATGCATTTCTTTGTATGCAGTGAGTGCAATGACAGGGAGCGGAGATTGCACGACTCGTCATTGTACCCCTCAGATGCCGTGTTCATACATGATCATGGCATCTGATATAAATAACAGAGTGTACCATTAAAAAAAAAAAAAATCATACTTGATCCATTTGCTCGAGGCAGGCCAGCCGCCATCTTGCTTGAAGATCTGACACGAAGTCTCGCGTGGCCTGTGATGATGTCATCATGTCGGCCGGTGTGGTAACATCATACATCATTGTGCATGGGATTTCACGCCAGATCTTCAATCAAGATGGCGGCGGCCGACTCTTCAGGCTTAAACAGATGTAAGTAAGTGTGATTTTTTTATATTTTTTACCGTCATTCAGGAAAAAATAAAATTAGTTACCACAAAAACAAGGAAATTCGGCTTCAGTGCGCATCAAATTTCCCCTGAAATTCGGATTGAATTCCACTTCAGCTTCGATTTGCTTAACACTAATAGTTACTATGAATCAGATATCATTAGATCACAAAAGCAGATGGCGAAACATGTAATCAAAGCAAAAGGTGTGTGAGGTGTGGACAGGAGGAGGTTGACCATTGACTTCCAGCCTGTGACCCGAGTCATTTAACAGCATGTGCGCCAGAAAACTGGCACCCATTGCACCTTAAATCTATACCATCTCCTGGCTGGAGTAGTTTTCTGTTTTGGTGAATGGACAGCAGAAGATGTTACAACTTTATTAGGGGACATGCACCTCTTAAAGCGAAACTATCAGCTCCGAACACCCCTCAAACTAAAGCAATTTTGATATTCATATTCACTTGCAGTCCAACGCCGTGCTACAACAAAACAGCAGTAAAATGCATCGAGAGGACTCCGAAACTCATGCATATAATGGAGTGGACTCAAAGAGGAGTTCTCTCTCTCGCATTTTACTGCATCACCATCAGGATGCAAGCAAGTATGAAGATAAAAATTGCACAATCAGACTCAGCATCACACTATACACTCCTTGTGTTGGTTTGTGGGGTGTTTTGGAGCTTCAGCCAGTTAGGTTTTTGCAAAGACCAGCATGTGAAACACTAGTCTTTAGTAAAAAAAAAAGCAAGGAAATGGGTGAAGTACACATTGGGGAACATTTCTCAAGCCATATATGCCTCAATTTTGGCGTAAAAAAGTTGCACATTTAGGCGCACAACATTTATGCACCATAATGTGCGACTTTATGATCTTTCGGCACTTTCCCAAAGTGCCAATAAAAGGGGATAAGTGTGGCTTAGTGGAAGAGGAGTGGCTTCGAATTTACTATAACTTTTGCCAGAAAGTGGTGAGAGTTATAGCTGAAGTTTACACCAGCCTGTAGCTGGCGTAGACTTCACTTTCTGACGTACAGCAGGACAGAGATGCACCTGATTTATTAAGAGGCTTCTGCTCCTTAACAAATTAGGCGCATCTCATGCCAGTGTAGGGAGATCTGCCAGTCTTGATATATCTCCCCCATTGTCTTTGTATAAGGCTTTTATCCAAGTTTTCATTTTATGAGTATAACAATAAATCAATATTTAAAAGTGTAGGTGGATCCCCACCTAGGGTGTTAGTTCCTTTGCCTCATGAATGCTCATTAAGGTATTTCCTGTAACACTACAAGTGTGAACTTAGGACAAGCTACATTGAAAGTCTGTGAAGGAAAATCTGGTTTGTGATACAGCCGACATCAGAGTGGTGTTTTAAGTTCATTGGGAGGAAGACTGCAAGAACGCTAATTTTATTTTACAAAAGTGTTGTGTCCTATGCAGGAAAGTGGTCTTCAAATAGGGAAGTGTGTCCAATCTGCATTTTTTTGAAGCTTGCTATGGACTCATTCATTTCTATGGGTCCAGTGGCGTAACTAGAGGTCTATGGGCCCCAGGGCAAACTTTTAATTTGGGCCCCCCCCCCCGGGACCACCCAACACCCCCCCTCCCGGACCGCCCAACACCCCCCCGGACAACCCCTTTAACTGAGTACCTTTATATGTGGCATACCCTCCACTGATACTGCCAGAATTGTTCTTTTTTTTTTTTAAAGACCCTGCCCTGCTATCATCCCCTAAAGTTTTTCTGCCCAATATGTTACCACTGAGCAGTCCAATGGCAGTGGACTGCGTCATAGCTGGGGGAGAAGGAGACACCCACTGAGAAACGCACGCATCTCTTCCTCCCTGTAAGGATGCTCGGTATAAACATAATGGGCGCCAAAACTTTGGGGGAATACAGCAGGGCAGACAAGGGATGTTCCAAGAAAATTTCTGGCAGCATCAGAGGAGGGTACTCAACATGTAAAGGTAAAAAAAACTGGGAAAAACTCTCTCTCAGTCTCACCGTATATGTATATTTCACTTTGCCCCCTCTGTATAGATTCCAGTCCCCCCGTATGTGTATATATATTCCATTTTTTTTCCGCTTCTTTATATAAATACATTAACCCCCTCTCTATATACATTCCATTTTTGCCCCCTTTGTATATATATTCCATTCTGCCCCTTCTAAATATATATACCTTTTTTGCCTCTCATCTGTATATATATATTACATTTTGCTCCCTCTGTGTGTGTATATATATATATATATATATATTCCTTTTTTGCCCCCATCTGTATATATAGAAATTACATTTAGCCCCTTTATATATATATATATATATATATATATATATATATATATTTTCCCCCCTCTCTATATATATATTGCTTTTTTGCCCCCCATCTGTATATATAGAAATTACATTTTGCCCCTCTCTCTTTCTCTATATATATATCCACTTCCCCCCTCTCTCTATATATATTGCTTCCCCCCATCTGTATATATAGAAATTCCATTTTGCCCCTCTGTATATATATATCCATTTCCTCCCCACTGTATATAACCCCCCCGCCCCCCCCATCTGTATAGATGGAATTCCATTTTTCCCTCTCTGTATAATTAATAATCCATTTCTCCCCCACTGTATATAAAACCATTTTCCCCCCGTTTTTGTATATATTGCTATTCCATTTTGGCTGCCCTATGTGTCCTGTGGGCGGCCCTCTATATGGGCGGCGGCGGCGGGCCCCCCCCCTTTATAATCGATTACCTGCCTTTTCCAGGCAGCCCAGGTGCCCCCAGATTTTTTTTTATAGTCCCACCTGGACTATAAAAAAAATGGACAGACACACACACACACACACAAAATATACTTACCAGGTGCGCCGACGCCTTCTCCTCAGTCCCCACTTAGCGCCCGAACATCCGGTCAGGAAGATCCCGCGAGACATGTGACCCAGCAGCATGTCTCACGGGATCACAGAGCCACTCGCAGCGCTGGAGCCGGGACTCGGGAGGCTGACCACTCTAGCCTGGTGTATGGTAAGGGTGGCGGGGCGTGCCGCGCGGCGTGGGGACCTGCTGGCTGGGGGTGGTATGGGGCGGGCATCTCTGCCCCTGACAATTACATACACTTGCAAGTTGCAGGCCCCGGGCCCCTTTTCCCCGCCGGGCCCGGTCGCGGTCGCACCCTCTGCGACCGCGATCGTTACGCCCCTGTATGGGTCCTTAAAAAAAATAAAAAGGACCACACACAGATGTAATCCATGTGCTATCTGCATCCGGGTGTCCATTCCTCAAAGGGTTAAAAACCATGGGTTTCGGAAAAAAAAAAAAAGGGCGCAACACGGACATCATCTGTGTTTCGTGCATCCACGTTTTGTGTACTGTACGGATATAGTCATGTGTATGAGGAGTAGAAGCTAAGCTGTCATTAAACTCAGGGCTTACTTCATATCACTTTCAAAACAGTGCTGTAGAATAAAGGTTCTAAGTGTTCAAAGTATAAAGATAAATGGGTAGTCATCAAGTAGTTGAAGTGGCCTCACCAACTTCTGCTTCACACAGCAATAGTAAAGCAAAAAGTCCTCCAGGTGCTAACTTGATAACAGCTTTCCTTGCTTCCTTTGTGAAGGCTTCACGCCTCGCATTGTGCAAAACATTTTCCATACTTATATCCCTGCTTCCACAAAACTAGTGAAAGATTTTTGACACCCAAAAGACACATCATCAAAGGAAGTCTGTCACCAGGAAATTCACTTAAAACAGGCACAATATAGTGCCTTGTAGGGTTAGCTCCACTGAATATAATGACACCTTTCACTTAGTGATCTGTTACTTCATTCTAGAGAAAAAGAGCTTTTACTCTATGTGCAATTGAGCAGTTAAGTGCACCGAGCGCGGGCCGAAGCTGCTCTTTGAACCTTTGCTCTAAAGTTGGAGGAAAGACTAAGGGCTTGTTTACATGTCAGTTATTTGATCAGTTATTTCCATCAGTTATTGTAAGCTAAAACCAGGTGCGGGTCAAAAACACAGAACGTGTGCAGATCTTTTCATTACACCAGATCCAGGCTCCAATCCTGGTTTTGGCTCACAATAACTGATGGAAATAACTGATCAAATAACTGATTTGTGAACAAGCCCTTAGTTGTGTCTCACTGACACCTGTGTAGGAACAGGTAATTAATATACTGTATTACTGACTCAATAACTGGCTTGAAGAAAATAGGGAACATGCATGTACACCAAGCCATAACTGATGTCTATTTATTGACCAGAGTGTTCATTTAAACATTGTGTTCATTTGTACCAGCTTAATATTTTGATATCCCAATTTTAAATCGCATGAATTCAAATCTATTTGTGATCTGTGCCATTTAAACTGAAAGCTTTAGCGAGTGAGCATCGAGCAAGTTATGGGAACGCCAGACTCAAATACTGTTTCCAGCAGACTGAGAGAGAGACAAGGGCACATGATGCGTAACTGAAGTATCTTTCTAATGAGACAAGCTCTGCCAGTTCCTCAAGGATGGCAGAACCCAGCTCATCACTCACCATCTATAGAAGGACAGCTGTAGGAGAACAACACAAAAATGAAATGGGAAAAAACGAGACATATTTACTTTCCTAATCCATGAGATGTGCCAAATCAGTCATGTACTAGTTTATACGTAATATAATGTAAAAATATATATATATATATATACATATATATATATATATATATATATATATATATATAATAAAAGTACAGTGGTTCTCAAATATATTATCATTTAAAGGGATTTTATGAAATTAGAAAAATAAATAATAGGGGGGGCGGAGCCAGCTGCCTAACAGAGCGGACGCATCTTGCCTGAGCTCCTGCATGCATTGCCTGTCTCAAAGCTTTTACACAGCTTTTATTGGAGTTTTGTGAGTAAAAACGGTATAATAAGAATAAGGAGACTTCAAGCTATCTGCCCATCACCTTTTTGGGCTCTCCCGGACACATCTTATATTGCGGCCTAGGCCACAGAAAAAGCCGGGGACTAAAGTGCCAGGCAGGGGGCACAGTGATCCCGGGAAGATCCCGTTCTGTTTTTCTGCCCTAAGAACCTTTTAATTGCTGGTGGAGGCTCTCCTTGTCTTCCGATTCACCATCAGGAACTTTATTTATAGTTTTAAGCTGTTTCTCAGCTTTACCAGAGTGCAGCAACAAGAGGCCTGCAGCAAGGAGAAGCCAGGAGATAAATTAATAGCGGCAGTTCCGGAACTCAGAAATAGCTACCTCTAATCATCCTTATAGTGAGTCTCATCATATTGGAAATACTTATATCTTACTTATACTTTATATCCAGCATATAAGAAGAAATCCTCTTTTACAGCTTGAAACTGCTTATTTAGCTTCATCTTGAGAACCCTTTCATTGCACTGTATTTCATTGCTGTGTCATGACTGCTCATGCAATAGACTGCATATCACCTGTCTATTAGAAGGATAGTAGCTTTCTCTCCATCTATGTGAACGCAGGACGTTATGCTTAATCTCTGGCCTTGATGACAGCCTAACCTCTCATATAGTGTGCTTTCATTTTTGAGTGGACTGCCTCTGATCTCTCCCACCTCATATACATTTGATCTGAGTCTATTCTGCAGGACGTGCTGTATAAAACATGGGGAAACCGAAACTGCTCTCAGATGAAGGAAGACCTCCAAAAACACCTAAAAAGCAAGCTGACTTGGGTAAACCGCAAAAGACTACTACTGCTGTGCCAGAACACTCCACTAACATGAAAAGCTCAAGTAAGTTCTTTGCAGCTCAAGGATCAGGTTCCGACAGTGAAGATGAAGACTCTATCCAGGAATGTGATGACTTGAGAACATACATCAAAGCCTTACCTACCTCAGAGAGTATAAAAAATATGTTTCAAGATCTCTCTAACACCATTAAAACAGAACTATCGGAGATTAAAACAGATATCAAGCAGGTGTTCTCCAGGCTGAACTCTATAGAAGAGGTATCAGAGAAGGTAGTTCAGCATGCTAGTCACCTAGAAGATAAAGTCAAAACACAGCAAAAAGAGATCTATGATTTGCGCCTCCACATTGATGACCTTGAAAATAGGTCTCGAAAGAACAATCTTAGAATAAAAGGTCTTTCAGAATTAGTGGAGGATAAAGAAATTCCCCAGGTACTGACCCAGATTTTTCTAGAACTACTGGGCAAAGAGGAACCCCAAGATCTAGGAATCGAAAGAGCTCATCGTGTATTCCGTCCCAGAAACATCTCTTCAGACAATCCAAGAGACGTACTGTGTTATTTATTAAGCTTTAGGCTAAAGGAAGAAATTCTCAAGAAAGCTCGTATGGCTCAAAAAATTGAGTATGAGGGAAGGGAACTAACTATTTTCCAAGATATCTCTAAATTCACATTAGACCTGAGAAGGCAGCTCATTCCACTAACAAAAGCCCTGAGGGACCACAATATGAAGTACCGGTGGCTTTACCCTTTTGGATTACTGGTGACACACAACAACAGAACTTTTACTATCAGAGCACCTGAGGATCTTACAATTGTCCTTCCAAAGTTAAATCTTGCCCAGATCGAGATTCCTGATTGGACAGTGAGCAACTCTACAGATGATTTCCCTGATCTTCCACAGGTGGATAAATGGGAATGTGTCACCACACCCAGACAGAGGAAAAAGATTACTCAGGATCCGCTGGTCCCCAAGGCACCTCGTAAAAGCATGAGAGGCTTTCCGCCCGACTGATCTTGCTCCATATCCTTTTTCATGTGTTTACTTAGTTGATTGTGTTGGCTCTGTTTGGGGCATTTGAAGTTCTACGTGGAACCAACAGAATCGGTTATATCAATAGGATAGGCCAGAGGTCAAAGCAACTTGCTCTGAGACCGCCTACCTACTTACTAACTACATAAGTTTTGTTATTACTGTTTAAACTTTATGTTTCTGTAATACTACTAATACATAGGCTCACACCTGTGTATTACATAGTGCTTATTAGAAATACCCATCTCTAATTGGCACCTCCCCCCCAGGAGTGCAATAACTTAAGCACTATCACTCTGACTCACGGAGAGCCCTGTCTCCGGTGAATCAGTCGCTTCCAGGTTTCCCCACAGTACTAAACTCTTTGACAGAGGTGTACTGGATGTTTCCCCTTACTGTTCGGTTCATGTTATGTCAGTCAGCATACGACAGTGGATCTATTTCTATTTTATTTTATAATTTAACATGAGTAGCTTCAATTGTGCAACTTATAATGCCAATGGTTTGAATAACCCATCTAAGAGAGGACATATTCTACAACTGTTTAGAAAGAAGAAAATTTATATCTTGTTTCTTCAGGAAACACATTTCAAAAAGACATATACTCCCATTACTAAATCTGGTCATTTCCCTCTGTGGTTTAATGCTTGTACCCCAACACAGAAGAGGAAGGGGGTCTCAATTGTCTTTAGTAAGCGATTGAATTTTACTAAAACTGATTCCCTAATAGACCCAGAAGGAAGATTTATCTCCTTAAAGGGGACAATAAATGATCAATTGTTTACACTGGTCAATTTATATGCCCCCAATTCACAACAATGTGCTTTTTTAGATATATTTTTGAGAAGTTGGAGCTGTTCATGGAGGGGACCTTGATTATGGGAGGTGATTTCAATGTAGCTCTAGATCCTACCATGGACACCTCACACGGCAAAACTTGCATATCGTATCGTCGACTTAAAGCAATAAAGAAATTGTTCCATCAATATCAATTGGTCAACATTTGGAGAATAACGCATCCATCAGCAAAAGATTTCTCCTTTTTCTCTAAAGTCCACAAAATATATTCACGTATTGACTATCTATTGATAAGACAAAGAGATATAAAAGCTGTTAAAAGTATTAATTATGATTCAATTCTACTTTGTGATCATGCCCCTCTTCAAGCTCAGTTCCAGTTTGGTAATGGTGATAGAGGTCCCTCAACATGGCGTTTAAATAAATCACTCCTAGCTAAACCAGAAAATATAAAATTGATAGATTCTCATCTTCAATATTACTTTGAAGAGAACTTGACAGAAGGAGGATGCAACCCTCTGACTTGGGAAGCACACAAAGCAGTTCTTAGAGGAATTATCATTCAGCTAAGTTCCAGAGAAAAAAAAGCTAGGAACAAGGAAGTTGATGATGTGCTTGCCAAAATCAGGAAACTAGAAAGTCTACATAAAGCTTCTCTTTGTAAAAAAGTTGAGGGAGAACTTTTAGAACTTAGATTAAAACTGAAAGAATTACTTGAAATATACTCCCAGAGATA
The DNA here is from genome assembly GCA_900303285.1 of Rhinella marina. Lineage (NCBI taxonomy): Eukaryota > Metazoa > Chordata > Amphibia > Anura > Bufonidae > Rhinella > Rhinella marina. The sequence continues at coordinate 39,600 of ONZH01005429.1, read as the reverse complement.
CTTATTTATGTCTAAATTTAAATGCTACCTTGAAGCAAATAAATGTGGCAAATCACTTGCTAATATAGTACGTAAAGACCGAGCTAAATCCTATATTGCCAAAATTAAGAAAGAAACTAACACAGATGCATATGAGCCAAAAGAAATCGCGAATACCTTTAAGGACTTTTATTCAAGGCTATATAATTTACACCCCGATATCACAGATGAACCCCCACTGAGAAAATATGTAGATGAATACCTAGAACACGCTGAGGTACCCAAACTTTCCACTGTACAAATTGAGAAACTTAAAGCACCCTTTACAACAGAAGAAGTCATAAAAACAATTGATTCATTAGCTAATGGCAAGAGCCCAGGACCAGATGGACTTGCCATATGTTACTACAAACAATTTAAAAAGATCCTCGCCCCTCACCTTTCTAATTATTTTAATAAGATTTCTGCTAAGACACCATTCAGAAAGGAATCACTATTAGCTCATATTACTGTACTTCCTAAAGAAGGTAAGGACAATACACTTTGTTCAAATTACAGGCCTATTTCACTGCTCAATAATGATCTAAAAATCTAAGCGAAGCTTCTTGTGGCCAGACTCCAGACACTTATGAACTTCTTGGTTCGGGATGACCAGGTCGGATTTATTCCAGGTAGAGAGGCCAAGGATAATACTATTAAGGTACTCCAGTTGATTCAACATGCAAAACTGAAAAAAATCCCTTTGATGTTTATTGCATCAGATGCTGAAAAGGCTTTCGATAGACTTAGTTGGATATACCTGAAAGCAGTACTACATAAATTTTCCTTTCCGGCTCAGTTTATCGAAAAAGTAATGGCTCTTTACTCCATCCCGTCAGCCCAGATCAAGGTGAATGGTCTTTTATCAGGCACATTTGATATCCATAACGGCACAAGGCAGGGTTGCCCCCTGTCCCCTCTTCTCTTTGTCTTGTCTTTAGAACCATTCCTGACCAGAATTAGAAATAATGAAAATATTAAAGGATTGACAACACACCAAATGACCCATAAAATAGCTGCTTATGCTGACGATACACTATTTGCAATATCAGATCCTTTGAGATCATTACCAGAACTGATTAGTGAATTTGAGGCTTTTAACAAAGTCTCAGATTTCAAGATTAACCTAAATAAATCAGAAATCTTTAATGTTTCATTACAGGACTTAGAATGGGACAAGGTGAAACAACTGAGTGCGTTAAAACCGACACCCAAATCATTTAAATACCTTGGGGTTAATATCTGCCTGGAAGTAACCGACTTATACAAACTTAATTATGCTCCCCTACTAAAAAATATAGAGAAGGACCTAAAAGACTGGGACTTACTTGCCCTCTCTTGGTTAGGGAGAATAAATATAATCAAGATGTCAATATTGCCTAAAGTCTTATATCTATTTCAAACCCTCCCTATCGAGGTTCCCCAGGAGTTTTTTTAGATCATTTAAGAAAATGATTTTGAAGTTTATATGGCAAAAGAAACATAACAGGATTGCTTACCACACAATGATTAGAGGTAGGAGAAGAGGAGGAGTAGGCCTACCAGACATTGAAGGATATTACAAGGCTTCCATTATATCTAGATTATTGGAATGGGGAGTTCACCCAGCTAAAAAACTATGGGTAGATATAGAGAAGGACATCACAGATATTGACTTATATACACTGCTTTGGAAAACCTCCACATATGCAGACAAACTAAAGAAGATTAAGAATCCCATTACCAGTGGCTCTTTGAAAAAATGGCATTCTATTAATAAATCTCTGGGATTCTTGCCAAACCTAGGCCCTGATACCCCATTAATATGCATCATCCCCAGTAAATACCGAGTACTAAGGAAACTACTAGGACATAATAAGCAACTGAGTGCTATGCCATTGAAGATTGTATGTAAAAACAATACTCTCATACCCCACAAGGACCTCAAGAACTTGCTTGGCGTAGTAAATATTCCTGAAAAACAATATGAATATCTAAGGGCACTTGTGGCCAACATGCATTTAGACCTCTCGATGTCAACTGAGCCAGGTGTAGTAATGTCTATCTTACGTTCACGTACGACCACTAAAAGGTTATTATCGAAATGTTATAAGCTGGTAAACACATCTTTGTCACCACCTTCTTTTGTTGACAAATGGGCTAAAGAATGAAATTCTCCATTTAACGAGGTACAAACAGAACACATATTAAAATATGCTCATTCACACTCCATGTGCTACACTTTCCAAGAGATGCAATACAAACTTACTTCTAGGTGGTACAAAACACCGGCTCTGCTACACAGGATTAATCCAGAGATTCCTGGTCAGTGCTGGAGGTGTGGTGAAGAGACAGGGACATATGCTCATATTTGGTTTACTTGTAACCGTATTGTACCATTTTGGGCAGCAGTAAATAAGGTGATAAATGAGGTGTTTAGGTGTAATGTTAAGATTACAATAAAACTGGTATTATTTCAACTGTTTGATATACAACACGCCTCCATAAAATCGCCGTTGTGCCTGTTTTTCCTCAGCGCTGCAAAGATCGTGATTCCTAGAAACTGGCTGGAAAAAGACCCTCCTACCCTGAAACAGTGGTATTTGGAGATGAAAAGAATTCAAGGCTTTGAGAAGATAAGATGGACTTTGAATTTTGATTTAGAGAAATATAACACTATTTGGAACAGATGGACAACTTATCTAACAACCGAAAAAATTGCACAGTTCTTGCTTTAATTTTATTCTTTTTGTTTTGTAACTTTTTCCTCTTGAATGTTCAGTTAATGGTCCACTTGGATGTTAACCTGATTATGATACACTGACTGATCTCCTCTATCCCTATTTTCCCAATTTCACTTTCCCTTCTCCCTTTCCCTTTTCCTTGTTTTCCTTTTCTTGTTTAGTATATGAATATATGCCACATATGTTCCTACATTATGTATAGAATTTCATTTTCTATTACATTCTTATATTTTGCTTCAATTTGAGTGCAGTAACTCAACTACATTTTGATTTATTGTGATATTGACTGTTTGCATATATTTAAAATAAACAAAATTTACAAGAAAAATAAATAATAATAACCATTGTCTCTTTACTGAAACAACACCACTCCTGTGAAGTTGCTGTGTCTGGAATTGCATCTCAGCTCTGTTCCCATGATTGAGGCACAGCATCAATAGTGAAGACAACCCACCAATAAAATTGGTGCTAATATCTATTGCATATATTCCTTACTCACTTCCCTTATACGATGATCAAATCCAACAACTCCCACCCTAATAAACTAAGACTTAGGTCCCATTCACACGTCCTGATTTTTGATCCGCATCATATCCGCAATAACAGATCTAAAATGCGGATAGTATGCGGATCCATTCATTTCAATGGTTCCCGAAAAAATGTGGTCATCACTCCGTGTGTTTCCGTTCCGATTGTCCGCAAGAAAAAAAACTGCATGTCCTACATTCATTCCGAAATTGCGGTCCGTAGCCCAATACAAGTCTATGGGATGTCCGTAAATGCGGAAGACATGCGGAAAGGCATCCGCATGTCATCGGCATTTGCGGATTCTGTTCCAGGAGGGTAGGAAAAAAAAAAGATTGGATTTTTACGCAAAAACGGAACGGATGTGCTGGAAAAACTGAGTTTTTTTGTGGAACAACGGATTCGTAAAAAATTGACCGTTTTCCAGGATGTGCACAAATACGGACTTGTGAATGGGGCCTTTATGTTTATTAACCCCTTCAGGACAGTCATTTTCACCTTCCTGACATGGTCAAATTTTGCAAATCTGACATGTGTCACTTTTTGTGGTAACAACTTTGAAATGCTTTTACATATCCAAGTGATTCTGATATTTTTTCTTTTTCTCATGATACATCATACTTGATGTAAGGGGTAAATTTGAATCAATATGTTTTACCTTTTTGTTATAAAAAAAAATTCAAAAATTTGAATTTCTCTGCGTTTAAGATTGATAGTGAAAAACTCAGTCTGGGGGCTGGGTTTCATAGGCTTCCATAGGAGGCAAACCCCATTTCCTGTTTATTAATAGGCAAAATATGTACATGACCACTATGGGGAGCTCTGGATCATAAATATTATCTTATCAAGTCAATAACATTTTCCACTAATACAGTTTATGGCATACTGTATACTCATTCCAAGTTGCTGAAGGAATTTAATGGTAATATAATATAATGTATCTAAATTGAGGATCAAGTGCACTATCCCTACCATGGAGGCTGTACCCCCAGGGACATCAATTAAAGGTAAACTAAAGAACAACCCAACCGTTCAACCCAACATCATTATGAATAATTTACAATCAGAGATAGTTCTTAATAAATAAATGTGTACAACTCTATGCAGTCTCAATAATCCATCATCCATTGGCTCAGTGAACTACCCATCCCACTGTCCCTACCTACTTGCACAATTTGCCCTAGGAAGTGGACCACAACTGGACGACAGTTTCTTCCTAGATAAGTGCAGAGGCCTATAAGGAAGAAAGAGCCACACTAGGAAATTGGTGAATCAAACTAGCAGGTCACACCAGTAGAGACAAATATAAGTCAAATTAGAACCAAAGAGACAGAGTTAAAAAACAGGATACAAGAGTCAAAACCAGAGTAGCAATCAGAGCAAAGCAAAATTAGAACCGCTACCAAGCCACAAGTCAGAACCAGGTGGTCACATCAAAATCCATATTACCACCCAAGTATCAAAAATTAAGATCCAAGCAGAGTCAGAATACCGGGAGAGTCAGAATGGAACACTAGTGAGGAATCCAAAAGACACCAATCACAGGCAACCTGTGACCAGCAGGTTGCTTGCTTAAATAAGCAGCATTTGTTTGTTGATTTTTCACTGTCTTAAACAACAACACATTGGTCTGAATAGTGTATATATGAATCAAGAAATAGACATCAATTTTTTAAATTTAAAGGGGCTTTCAAGACATTTTTTATACATTTTATACTGATGTCCTATCCTCAGGATAGGTCAACACTATTTGATCAGTAAGAGTCTGACACTCGCGACTCCCGCATATCAGCTGTTTGGAAGGCAGCGGCTCTCGCAGTAGTGCGTCGGCCATCTCTCTGCATTTCCTAGGCCGAGTGATAGCACGATCATGTGTCTCGTGGCCCAGAAGCAGTTCAGTGAATGGGGCTGAGCTCGATACCATGAACACCCGCTATACAATGTATGGCACTGTGCTTGGGGAGCTGCGAAAAAGCAGCAGCACTCACAAGATGACCGCTGCTTTCTCAAAGCAACTGATCAGAGGGGGTCCAGGGTGTTGTACCCCCACAATCATACTGATAATCTATCCTAAGGATAGGTAATCAGTATAAAAATATCGGAAAACCCTTTTAGGAAACTCATTGGATTCTTGTGGCCGTGTACAAACAGACATTTTTAGTAAACCTACAGTACAGACCAAAAGTTTGGACACACGTTCTCATTCAAAGAGGTTTCTGTATTTGCATGACTATGAAAATGGTAGATTCACACTAAAGGCATCAAAACTATGAATTAACACATGTGGAATTATATACTTAACAAAAAAGTGTGAAACAACCGAAAATATGTCTTATATTCTAGGTTCTTCAAAGTAGCCACCTTTTGCTTTGATTACTGCTTTGCACACTCTTGGCATTCTCTCGATGAGCTTCAAGAGGTAGTCACCTGAAATGGTTTTCACTTCACAGGTGTGCCCTGTCAGGTTTAATAAGTGGGATTTCTTGCCTTACAAATGGGGTTGGGACCATGAGTTGTGTTGGGCAGAAGTCAGGTGGATACACAGCTGATAGTCCTACTGAATAGACTGTTAGAATTTGTATTATGGCAAGAAAAAAGCAGCTAAGTAAAGAAAAATGAGTGGCCATCATTACTTTAAGAAATGAAGTTCAGTCAGTCTGAAAAATTGGGAAAACTTTGAAAATGTCCAGTCACAAAAACCATCAAGCGCTACAAAGAAACTGGCTCACATGAGGACCGCCCCAGGAAAGGAAGACCAAGAGTCACCTCTGCTGCGGAGGATAAGTTCATCCAAGTCACCAGCCTCAGAAATCGCAGGTTAACAGCAGCTCAGATTAGAGACCAGGTCAATGCCACACAGAGTTCAAGCAGCAGACACATCTCTACAACAACTGTTAAGAGGAGACTGTGTGCAGCAGGCCTTCATGGTAAAATAGCTGCTAGGAAACCACTGCTAAGGACAGGCAACAAGCAGAAGGGACTTGTTTGGGCTAAAGAACACAAGGAATGGACATTAGACCAGTGGAAATCTGTGCTTTGGTCTGATGAGTCCAAATTTGAGATCTTTGGTTCCAACCACCGTGTCTTTGTGCGACGCAGAAAAGGTGAACGGATGGACTCTACATGCCTGGTTCCCACCATGAAGTATGGAGGAGGAGGTGTGATGGTGTGGGGGTGCTTTGCTGGTGACACTGTTGGGGATTTATTCAAAATTGAAGGCATACTGAACCAGCATGTCTACCACAGCATCTTGCAGCGGCATGCTATTCCATCCGGTTTGCATTTAGTTGGACCATCATTTATTTATCAACAGGACAATGACCCCAAACACACCTCCAGGCTGTGTAAGGGCTATTTGACCAAGAAGGAGAGTGATGGGGTGCTACGCCAGATGACCTGGCCTCCACAGTCACCAGACCTGAACCCAATTGAGATGGTTTGGGGTGAGCTGGACCACAGAGTGAAGGCAAAAGGGCCAACAAGTGCTAAGCATCTCTGGGAACTCCTTCAAGACTGTTGGAATACCATTTCAGTTGACTACCTCTTGAAGCTCATCAAGAGAATGTCAAGAGTGTGCAAAGCAGTAATCAAAGCAAAAGGAGGCTACTTTGAAGAAGCTAGAATATAAGACATATTTTCAGTTGTTTCACACTTTTTTGTTAAGTATATAATTCCACATGTGTAGAGATGAGCGAAGCGATTCGTAGATTCGTTGATTCGTATCGAATCTTGGGATTTTTCAGCTGCGAAGCGAATCCGAATATTAGGTGATTCGCTTCGCTTTTGTATGCATCGCTACGTAGTTTGTCCACTAAATTATACGCTATTCTACCTATAATTTAATTACTCTATACGCTGTTGCGCAGACTCCTCCCTGGTAGTTACTCTACACGCTGTTGAGTACAAATTCTATTCAGCGATGCAGACTCCTCCCTGGTAGTTCCGCCCCCTTCTCCTGCGCGCAAGGAAGACGTGGCAAGTCAGCAGTGTAAGATGGCGGCGAGACAGCGAGGTCCTGACTGGGGAAGCATGTTGTGGGCAGACGACCCCTATGAGAAGAAGGAACCAGAGGAGATCTATCTCTCACAGCTCAACAGGAAGTCGGATGAGGTGCCTGATGAGGTGGTGACTCCACTGGCTGACACGGCGGAGGCGGCAGGAGTTCCCGCTCCGCCGCGCAAGGACTACTCCTTACGCCAGAATTTGATGGTCCCTGAGGCTGTCACCCAGAACGCCCAGACCCTCTGGGAAAATAAAAAGCTGGTGGAGGAGTGGGTGGTGCAAGTTTTGGAGCACCCACGGTCCGGTGACCCTAAGCTGGAGCGCCGAAGGGGAACCGTTATTTGGTTCAACGTTCAATGTTAACCGCCGTTCGGTTAAGCGGCTGTATCTTCTGCCCGTATGCCACAATCTACATGCAGGGGATTACGTGGAGTATACCCCAATGAAGAGCCTCCAAGGCCCCTTTGCTACTGGGATAAAAGTCTTAAAGCGACCACCTACTCCTGCAGCGCCCCCGGAAGACTGGAGTGAGTAGGCCCAGGCCGCAGAAGAGGCTTGTGACCTTGAGACCTTGAGATCTGAAGAGAAATCCCAAGGTCAGGATCAGCCAGAACCCCTGATTCCTGATTTGCCGCCACCGCCACCGATACCACCGATCCTTCATGTGGGACAGATGACCACGAACACTTTCGTGTACCATCCAACTCTGGTACAGTACCACTACCAACTGCCATGCCCATGGCAGTTGCAGGCCGCACAGTCCACCGCTCGTGGAAGAGCGTTACCATTAACGTTACAGCCGGAGATTCTGTCACCTGGTATGCCGGCAGGAGGATCTGGCCACTACAGAGTGATGGGCAGGGCCCAAGTTACCACTGCCTTTGCCAGTGTGACAGCCCAGTCACCAAGAAGACCATCCTTGAGAGGTCAGCGGGGGTCTACTGCCGCAGCCAGGGCCGCTTTCATGATGAGGCAGGAGCGCCCTCTCATGTCCTTTAGCTCCAGCAGCAGTGAGGAGGACCTGCTGGCCTTTAAGTAATTCCTGCAGTTTTTATGGGAGCCACAACATGGACTTATCCTGAAGGGTGGGCACTAGTTGGCCCTAGTTTTTAGTTTTGTTGCCCCGCGTTTGTCCTCACTCAGATGGCCATGGATTGTTAGGACTCCCCCCATCAAAAAAAAGTTTTTTTTTATCCAAGTTGTGCATACGTGCGCCTCATCCCTTTTTTCCCCCTTTTCGGGTTATTCGGGGAGCCCCTCGAAAGAGGGTTTTTTTAAAGGGAACCTTTGCTGCTATTTTTTTTACCCATTTGGATTACAATTTTGCCTATGTGGATTACAAATTGCGACTGAGTTTGGGACTCTGCTCCAGTTCTATGACAAGTGTCAGAAGAAAAGAGACTTAAACATGTCCGTGAGCATACTAGGTAGGTGATATTTAAAATGTTTATATTATACTTATAATAATGTATTTGCACTATTTACCATATATATGTCTCGAATATTCGCTCTGCCTCTGAGGAGTGCACGCCGCGGCCTCTCCTCATACGTGCCTGCGTATTACGTAATCGCTTAGACAATAGTACGCTGAGATTCGTAAGCTATTTGTACGCTCATGCGTACGTCTTCTAAGAAGTTGCGTACATTTTGTAAATGAACGTTCGTTATTAGTGAGCTAATGTTCGCTAATAGCACATAATAACGTATATTTTGTACACAAATACAACGAATATATGAATTTTAGGAAAAGTTCGGCAAATGTTCGGCGAATAATTTTTTCAATGATTCGCTCATCTCTACACATGTGTTAATTCATAGTTTTGATGCCTTCAGTGTGAATCTACAATTTTTATATTCTTGAAAATACAGAAAACTCTTTGAATGAGAAGGTGTGTCCAAACTTTTGGTCTGTACTGTACGTCCACAAATAGTTTTGCTCATTGGGAAAACCCCCATCCACTTCTGTTGAAAAGAGTCATACTAGTGGCACAATACCTATGGCGTAAATTAAATTGTAGTCAGAGGAGAGATCAAAGATTAAATATGATGAACTGTTCCAAATGTTTTAGTCACAAAAGATAAAAGAAGCCCCTAGAAAAACATCCAAAATTCCATAAAAAAGCTAAAGAAAAGTACCTTATTGGTTAATAAAATGAGGAAACGTACAGTGTCTTCAGACCCACGTTCACACTGGTAGTGTTTTAGCAAAAAGAAAACCTGATGGTGATACAGCTGACATCAGACTGGTGTTTTAGGCTCATCAGGAGTAGGACTGCAAGCTCATTGAGGAGATTTGCTGTGAGAGTAAAAAACACATGATAAAAGCACATAAAGCCCCTTTCACATGAACGAGTTTTCCACGCGGATGCAATGCGTGCTGTAAACGCATAGCACCCACACTTTTTTTCACGCATCAGTTCTGTGTTGTGTGAAAAATGCAGCATGTTCTATATTCTGCGCTTTTCACGCAGCCCTGGTCCCATAGAAGTGAATGGGGCTTCAGTGAAAAACGCATTGCATCCTGAAGCAAGTGCGGATGCAATGCATTTTTCACTGATGGTTGCTAAGAGATGTTGTTTGTAAACCTTCAGTTTTTTATCACGCGCGTGAAAAACGCATCAAAACGCATTGCATCCGTGCGGAAAAAACTGAACAACTGAATGCAATCGCAGACAAAACTGACTGAACTTGCTTGCAAAATGGTGCGAATTTTCCTGAACGCATCCTGAGCCAATCCATCACGCTCGTGTGAAAGGGGCCTAATACACTTGAAGAGATTTTGCTCTTAATCCCATCGATTTTATTTTTGTTCAGAAGGTTCTCAATCACAAGAGACTATTGGGACTTGTTTTGAGTGGCATATTTTATTCTATGACTAATTTACAACTCAAGAATTGAGGAGGCATATACACTTCATACATAATGGACGTAAAAAAGATTCGCAGTTCTGTGGGATTAATATTTGGGTGCTAGGAAAAGTAAACTCGATAGAAAGCTCCTCCAGTTAGAAGCAAGATGAATATACTGTATAGATTAAATTACCTAAGCCAAAATGGCATAAATGAGTGATTTCCGTTTTCATCCTTTGTCTAATATGAATATCTGTATTTTGTTGTTGGTTACAATATTAATAGTTAGAAACATAGAAGATTGACGGCAGAAAAAGACCACCTGGTCCATCTAGTCAGCCCTTTTATTGTTATCTTAGGATAGATACATGTTTATCCCAGGCATGTTTAAATTCAGTTACTGTGGATTTATCAACCACATCTGCTGAAAGTTTGTTCCAAGCTTTTATTACTCTTTCAGTGAAATATCCCCAAAACCCAAGTGCATTATTTTACATTTGGAAACATTGAACTGCAGTTTCCATTGTTTTGACCACTTATCTAATAAACATAAGTGTTGTTAATACTTGGATTGAACTATTAGATGGTGGCTATTTGAGACTGCATAGATTTGTACACATATGTTTATTTAGTAAGAACTATCTTAGTTGGCGAGTAATAGTAAACTATAATGATGTTGGATTAAACGGTGGAGTTGTTCCTAACTTCATCTTTATTTGATGTTGCAGGGATAAAGGCTCCTGGTAGAGAGAGGGCACTTGACCCTCAGTTTACATACATGTACAAGAAAATTTTTTAGCCAATTAGAATGAGTATATACTATAACCTGTATTTGTAGAAAATGCTATTGACTTAGTAAGATAATATTTATGATTCAGAGCACCAGATAGTGGTCATGTAGATATGTTGTCTATTAATAGAGATTGAGTTTCATCCCTATCTCTTTATGGAACTTATGTTACTAACAGAGCTGATGGTAGCCTGTGTTTTATGGAATAAGGGGTGGATTGGCAGTCTGTATTGCTCTAATGATCTAATGACTGCAGTTTATGTGCCCTAGTGATTTAAAGGTGACAATAATATGCTGTGCCAGCTATGGTTCATTGGTTTCTTCTGACCAAAGAGCAAAGGTCTATGGGTATTACATGTGGACATTGTGAAGGTGTACAATAATACTTCAATAATTAGATATAAATTAAATTAATAAACATAAAATGGTTGATAGCTACAACCAAGCAATGCTCTCTTTTGTTAGTAGGTCAATGAAATATGGATATCTCTTGGTTTTATATGTATGCTCGGAACTCATAATATCTAACGATAATATCCTTGAACGGGGATGCCCTTTCTTGAACAGTACTTCTAGACTGCAGTACACTGGTGTGATCAGGGGATGGAACAAACTGACTTTTTTTATTTCAACAGGCTGGCATATTTTTCTATCCTCTAACCACAGAAGGAATACTTATTTGCACCTCTGGTAATTGGTACATGTGATAAGGTGAAAATGTGATATGATTAGAGATGAGCAAGCATGCTCATCCGAGCATGGTGCTCGTTCGAGTATTACGGTACTCGTCAGTGCTCGCTGCTCGGACGAGTATCTCGACATGCTCGAGGAAATGGCATCTCCCGCATTTTGAATTTTTGGCGCCTTGAAACTCAGCCAATCACAAGCCAGGAGACTCTGCGGTACACCCAGCATCACGTGGAGCCCTTACATGTCGATAGCAGGGGTTGGATGGCCTGATCAGGTGACCCTGGAATATACTAGTGACTGTCCGTGGTGCTTGGCTCAGATGCTGTCTGGATGTCGTTAGGGACAGAGCTGCTGCGTTTCAGGGAGAGTGTTAGGGCCTGGATTTAGTTCTCTGCTAGGCAGGAGTGATCTGAAAAGAACCCAACAGCCCTTCTAAGGGCTACAAGACATTTTTTTTGTCTCCTAGCTGGGCTGGCTGGCACTAGTAGTGCAGCTATCGCCATATATAACCCTTTTTTTTATTGTTTTAAATGAGTGATACAAATCCATTTCATACAGCAGTGTGGAACCATTCTGTGTGTCACAGTTCAGCTGTCCACTCACCACAAACCACAATCCGTATTTTCTGTCCAGGTGACCCATACTGTACGTCACGTAATCAAATACGGTCTTTTGCTTTCACTGATACAGCTACATTACAAAAATCTCTGTGCGACATTTGTCTGGGTTGCAGTCAAAATAGCCACAGTCAGCAGGGGCTGAGTTTGCTCTCTGATAGTTTCTGCACGTCGCGTTAAAAAAAAAAAAAAAATATATATATATATATATATATATATATATATATAAATAAAATATATAAAAAAAAAATATAAAAAAAATAGTTTTATTGTTGTTTTATCTCAGTGATACAAATCCATTTCATACAGCTGTGTGGAACCATTCTGTGTGTCACAGTTTAGCTGTCCAGTCACCACAATCCGTATTTTCTGTCCAGGTGACCCATTCTGTACGTCATGTCAGTAAAAAAGGTCTTTTGCTCTCACTCACACAGCTACATTACAAAAATCTCTGTGCGACATTTGTCTGGGTTGCAATTAAGCAGACCAAGTCTGCCTAATCTTATAGTTTCAGTGTAATTGCTCCATACTGCACGGTACGTAATAACATACGTAATTTAGCTCTAACTTATCCACCTACATACAAAGCACAATCCGTATTTTCTGTCCAGGTGACCCATTCTGTATGTCACGTCAGTAAAAAAGGTCTTTTGCTCTCACTGATACATCTACATTACAAAAATCTCTGTGCAACATTTGTCTGGGTTGCAATTAAGCAGACCAAGTCTGCCTAATCTAATAGTTTCAGTGTAATTGCTCCATACTGCACGGTACGTAATAAAATACGTAATTTTGCTCTAACTTATCCACCTATATATTTTCTTGTTCAGATTGAACAAGTTTGTGGGTTTCAGTACAGCAGGCCCATTTTTTTTTGTACATATAATAAACTTCTATACAGAAAATGTTGAACCCCAGGGCTAAGGGTCGAGGACGAGGGCATGGGCGTGGGCATTCAATTACTGTACTGGGCAGAGGCCGTGGTCCTGGCCAGGGTGAGACAGTACCTGCTGATGAGGGAGCAGGGGAACGCCGCAGAGCTACACTCCCTAGCTTCATGTCTCAACTTACAGGGACACGTGGTAGAGGACTGTTGAAACCACAACAGTGCGAACAGCTGATGTCATGGATTGCGGACAATGCTTCAAGTAATTTGTCCACCAGTCAGTCTTCCACGCAGTCCACCCACGTTACCCAAGGGAGCACTCCTCTGGCTCCTCCACCTCAACCTCCTTCCCCCCAGTCTGCCCCTCCCAGGAAAATTTGGAATGCGATCCGGCATACTCTCAGGAACTGTTTTCTGGACCCTTCCCAGAGTCACAAACCACTTCTCAGGTTGCTGCTGACCTCTTTCCCGATGCCCAAGTTTTCCAACTGTCGCAGTCTGTGGGTGATGATGATGACATTGTTGACTTAGTGGAAGAAGTGTGTAAAGAGGTGTCGGAGGAAGAGGAGGTTCTCAGACAGTGGTGAAGTTGTTGTCAGGGCAGGAAGTCCGAGGGGGGAGCAGACTGAGGAATCGGAGGATGACGAGGTGACTGACCCAAGCTGGGTTGATAAGCTGAGTGAAGACAATGCTTCTGAGGCAGAGGCGAGTGCTGCACCAGAACAGGTTGGAAGAGGCAGTGTTGTGGCCAGAGGGAGAAGCAGGGCCAGAGCTGGTGCATCAGCAGCAACTGTTTCACGTAGTGAAGCTCCCGTGGCGAGGTCTAGATGTTCGCAAGTCTGGAGGTTCTTTTCAGAAAGTGAGGATGACCGACGGACTGTGGTGTGCAACCTGTGCCACACCAGGATCAGCAGGGGTGCCACCACTACTAGCCTAACCACCACCAGCATGCGCAGGCATATGATTGCTAAACAAATGCGGGTCACACCACTGCTCCTTCCCTTGTGTCACTCGCTGCCTCTGCTAGTCAACGCCCTGCCCAGGACCCCGGCACGAGCGCCTCCCGCCGGAAAACCACACCTTCGCCTTCACGATCATCCACAGCGTCCACAAATGTGTCCCAGCGCAGCGTTCAGCTGTCTTTACAGCAGACGCTGGAGCGCAAGAGTAAATACAGTTATACCCACCCACATGCCCAAGCCCTCAACGTCCACATCTCCAAATTGCTGAGCCTTGAGATGCTGCTCTATAGGCTGGTAGAGACCGAGGCCTTTCACAATCTCATGTCGGTGGCTGCCCCTCGGTATTCAGTCTCCAGCCGCCACTATTTTACCCGATGTGCCGTCCCAGCCCTACACCACCACGTGTCACAGAACATCATCCGTGCCCTGACCAACGCTGTTTCTGAGATGGTCCACCTAACCACGGACACGTGGACAAGTGCTGCCAGGCAGGGACACTATATCTCACTGATGGCACATTGGGTTAACTTGGTGGAGGCTGGGACGAGACTGACCCTGGGGCCGCTCATGTACTGCCCACACTGAGGATTGCGGGGCCTACCTCGGTCACGGTCTCTCAGACGTACTATGCCTCCTCCTCCGACCCCTCCTCCTCCGAATTACCATCCGTGGGCATGGCGCCTTCAGTCGGTAGCTCTAGGAGCAGCAGCAGTGCCATGGGTAAGCGCCAGCAGGCGGTGCTCAAACTGCTAAGCTTAGGTGACAAAAGGCACACCGCCCAAGAGCTGTTACAAGGCATCACGGCGCAGACCGATCTGTGGCTGGCAACGCTGAACCTCAAGCCAGGCATGGTTGTGTATGACAACGGGCGTAACCTAGTGGCGGCTCTGCAACTCGGCAGACTGACACATGTGCCATGCCTGGCCCACGTGTTCAATCTAATAGTTCAGTGGTTCCTCAAGACATACCCCAATCTGTCTGATTTGCTCACCAAGGTGCGCCGCATCTGTGCGCATTTCCGAAAGTCAACCACAGATGCTGCCACTCTCAGGGCAGCGCAGTGCCACCTACAACTGCCCGCTCACCGACTGTTGTGCGATGTGCCCACAAGATGGAATTCAACATTAAACATGTTATCCAGAGTTTACCAGCAGAGCAGAGTGATTGTAGACTGCCAGATGTCAACTTCCACCAGAACTGGTAGTCAGGTCAGTCAGATTCCTCAAGTCTACAATGAGGAGTGGACGTGGATGTCTGATATCTGCTAGGTGTTGAGCAACTTTGAGGAGTCAACACAGATGGTCAGCGGCGATGCCGCCATTATCAGCCTCACCATCCCGCTGCTTTGCCTGCTGAAAAACTCACTGCTCAGCATCAAGTCGGATGCTTTGCGCTTGTCACAAGAGATGGTGGAGAAAGATACGTCGCTTGATAGCCGGAGCACCCTCTAATCTGTTTCTCAGCGCGTATCGGAGGAGGGGGATGAGGATGAGGAAGAAGAGGAGGAGAATGTCGGCGAGACAGAAGAGGGTACCAGTGCTCAGTCCTTCTTAACTCTTGAGCGTGTATGGGCTGAAGAGGAAGACTTGGAGGAGGAGGAAATGGAAATGGAGAGTCAGGCCAGTGAGGAGAGGGAATTCTTGCGTGTTGGGACTCTGGCGCACATGGCAGACTTCATGTTAGGCTGCCTATTCCGTGACCCTCGCGTTAGAAGCATTTTTTCAAACACCGATTACTGGGTGTTCACTCTCCTGGACCCACGGTACAAGAAGAACCTTTCCACTCTCATCCCTGTAGAGTAAAGGAGTATGAGAGTGAATCAATATCAACAGGCCCTGGTGCACAAGCTGAAACAATCCTTCCCATCTGACGCTGCTAGCAGCAGAGGGCACGGTTCTGTGGGCCAAGTAGCAGGGGAGAGTAGGCAAGCAGGCAGCTTGTCCAGCACTGGCAGGGGAACGCTCTCCAAGGCCTTTGCCAGTTTTATGTCACCCCAGCAAGACACTGTCACCTGTCCCCAGTCTAGGCAGAGTAGGGGGGAGCTGTACAGAAAGATGGTGAGGGAGTACCTAGCTGACCATTAAAGACAGCAGACTTTTTGATATTGAGATACATTATAGTTTATATATTTACTAATACTGGTTGTGTATTCAATGAAAACAGATTCTTTTAATACTCATTAATAAAAGTTAATTATTATTATTTTATTAGGGTGGGAGCAATTGGATTTGATCCTCCTATAAGGGAAAATTGTAAAGAAATTAAGCTCTTTTATATTATACAACACTATAGGGTCATTTTGTGAAATATTACATATTTGCAGCAATATATGGCCACTATACCTTATATTCCCAAAAAATCTTAAAGGGCATCTGTCAGCTGATTTGTATCAATGAAACTTGTCTTTCTGGCACAGGGAGGGCCAGAGGTGTGCCTAATTTATTAAGGGGCATCTGCCTCTTAATAAATTAGTGACATCTTACTCCAGTATGCAGGGGATCAGAGTGGGTGTAGGAAACACCAGTCTTAAATCTCCCCCAATACATTCCGTATATTGTCGCAGTTATTGTATGTGTGCATTTATTCTTAAGAAACCGCTTTACATCGCTCACATTTCTTTATTTGTCTAGTACAGAGGAATATACAGTGTGCCCTGTCTATATATACAATGTAACATATACCTTTACACTTTGTAAGTGTAACAATATTCAAGGTCTTCTGACCTGGGCAGTGAGGCTCATTTGTCACCTTTAGTAAAGGAATGGCAGTAATCTCCTGCTGGGAGCTCTGTAGGAAAAGTAACATATCACGCTGGAAGTGAGATCATGCCCTTTAGAACAGCAGATGTGAAATGTATTTTCAGATCTTTCAACATATAGAAAGCAAAGAATGCTGGGGAGAGAGACTGCCATTATCAATAAACTCCACTAAAGAATACATTTCATATAGTACTATACCCTTTGCAAAGCTCTGATTGAGCCATAAGGTGAGAATTTTAGGTGAGAATATCTACTTATATAGGGGGGAAATGTATTAATACCAGCGTTTCTGGAGAAAAAAAAATATTTAATCTATATGGAAATGTGCAGGTAAGTGCACAAGGACTGTCCCCGAGTCATTCTGTGCACCCTTGTTCCCCTTGCTTCTTTTGCCAGTCCTTGATTAACAGTGCCAGGTAGTCACACAGTCATCTCACCTGGCTCTGTCAATCAAGACAGGACCAGGATATGTACCCATGCTTGATCTAGTAACTCAAGGCATAGGAGTACAGGCGATGAATAAATGGAGAATGCTGTCTTCATATCTGCCATGGTGGGCGGATTATTAAACCTCCCCATCGTCACATATTATATGCAGCAAGGGGATGTCGAGGATGTGGAAAAAGAGTCAAGTGCCAGGGTAGGGGATTTCAACTCACAGCTGACCCCTCTCTTCTGTGACAGCGACGGGTGGGCATGGGCAACCGCCCATCCAAATGTGTTGGGCTTTTGTCCACATAGAGAAAATTGTAATGGCAGTGCAGGGTGAGAGTCACTAGGCAAATTGTCACTTGACAGGAACACCCATAATGTAGTCCAGTGGGGGGACATAATTAAGTGCTTTACAAAAGGTACAAGGCAGCACCACATAGAGGGAAGTGAAAGCATGGACAGTTATGCTTTTGGGCCAAGATACAATGTCCCAATGATAAAAAAACAAGGTAAGTATAACATAACAAATAAGAAAAACTGGAATCCTTAAGATGACGGTGTCTATGGCAGTTGACAAAGGAAGTATCAAAACCTGTGAATAAAAAGAGAGACGAGAACCATGAGAACACAATATCAGAAGCAAGGTATGACTATATCCTCATGGCTTAGAGGACGAAGGTGAAGATCACATGGGATCTAGTGAGGACCACCTTCCTAATCATAGCACTTCTCTATCACCACCTCTCTTCAGGGGAGGGACATGATCAATTATCTGGAATTTTAAGTCTCCCTCTGTGAGCAGCCTCAGTGAAGTGCTTTGGTACAGGGGGAACTTTCTGCTTTTGCCTGATTATGTACCTATGTTGATTTAATCTGGTCTTAAGATCTAGGGTAGTCTCACTTACATACAGTAGTTTACATGGACACTGTAATATATAGATAATAAAGTTTGAATCACATGTGAAAAATTGCTTGATGTGCAATATCTCATCTGAGACAGAGTGTGTAAAGGAGCTCCTTTTAATCATATAGGGGCAGTTCACACAGCTAAGGCAAGGGAAGCAACCTACTCTCCTACTACCCATTCAGGACTCTGTGGAAGACTTGCATGGCATGCCAGTTTTGACTAAACTATCCCTCAGGTTGGGTGGGCAACAATAGGACATCAATGGTGGAACTTTGAGGTTTTTTCACCTGTTTTACATTGCTTGTAAGAATAGGCCAGTGTCTTCTGACTTACTAATTGCCTTACTGTTCTCAGAATAGGTTGAAATAGATCCTCTTGATCTATGTGGTCTCCCTTCATTCATAGCTAGAGTCCGTATGGTCTAACACCCTGTGTACATGTTTGTAAATAATACGCCTGGTGTATCCTCTTTTGATTAACTTAGTAGACATCTCTGTTAGATGTTGGGGTAAAATCTCCAGTTCCTGAACTATGTGCTGAACCCTAAGCAGCAGACTATAGGGTAAGGAATTGACAGAGGCACAGGGATGGAAACTGTCAAATTTAAGAAGGTTATTCCTGTCCACAGGTCTATATTACAGATCCATGGTCAGCTTATCCCCTTTACAGGAGAGCAAAGTGTCAAGGATCTGTACCAACTTGAGGGAGGCAGTTAGAGTAAAACGGATATCAGGGTCCATCTCATTTAAGAACAGTAATTCCATAGTGTCCTGCCAGATCAGAAAGATATCATCTATGTATCTCCAACACCCCAGGATATGTATGAAGTGCTGGGATACATAGACGTGGGTTTCTTCAAGGAGAATCATGTAGATATTCGCATATGTGGACGTCACATTGGACCCCATCTGAATGCAATATACTTATAGCGTAATACAATGTTGAGTAGAGAAATGATCAACTGATCGTAAACATCTGTGAAATTGCTGACAGTGAAACATTTCCTTACAGCCTCAACACCCCCAACATGGTTGATAGATGTGTAGAGGCTGGTCAGGTGTGGGATTGAGAGCCCTGCACAACCCCTAACATGCATCTGGAATTTGACTCTTTTTCCACAGCCTCGACATCCCCTTGCTGCACACAATATGCGATGACAGGGAGGTTTAATTATCCCCCACCATGGCAGATAGGACAGCATTCCCAGTTTATACATCGCCCGTGCTTCTATGCCTTGACTTCCTAGACCCATAGCTTCTTGGCGATGGCTGTTTAAACTACTGTTATTGTTCAATGTTACCATGTCCACCGCCCTTTGACACTTATGTGACGCGTTCGGCAGCCATGCGCGTGTGCGGTGGACGTGTGATGTGCCTGGCGTGTCATTTAATATGCTTGGCGCACTGGCGTCACTCATGCATTTGCGCAGCTGTATGCCGCAAGCCAGTCCTATATTACAGATCCCTAATGGTTAATCTGTGGCAGGTACTGGTTCATGCATGTTATCTATTGATTTACTCATCATTCAATTATTATATGCAGCTCTTACTGCTAATGATTTTATCTTTGTATATGGCTTACATTAGCACATCACTATATACGTTGTATGCTAAGACAGTGACACACTTCATGCACAAGACCCAAGGATCACTTAAGCATGTCACAATGATCATTTTTTATTTATTTTTAATATTATACTGTGCACAATCATGCAATCGTGTTTAGATCTGTTGATCAATCATGTAATTACCTTGATTATTTCCACATGTATATAAACTGTCACAAGGCTTGATACCTTTGCTTAACAAAGGCCTCACTGTGGTGGGCTGAAATGTTGCAGGGGAATAACTTGGGTTCAATACCCTTTTTCACCATTTACCGGAGTGCTGCCTCAATTTTCTACATTTAGATAGATAGCTGGGAAATTGTTAGCTAATTTGTGTCTGTTGAGGGAATTTGTTCGTTAATAATCTCCTGTGATTATGGCAGACTCTGCACTGTTTAAAGGGAACCTGTCACCTCCAAAATCAGTTTCAAAGTAAGCATGCATATTCATGCTTTTCTTGTGAAAACCTGGTGATCTAATCCTCAGAAATGCTGTCTTTTATTTTTATCCAAATAAGTTTTTAGGTGCACCATAGGCAAGGATACTCCATTCAATGCACCTGGCTTTCCCTGCACCACTCTTAGCTCTGAAATCTCAAGAACTGTCAATGAAACAAGAAACAAGACCTGGTGAAGTGATGGTCCACCAAACAGAGCTGTCCCACTAAAAACCTTCAGGATTAGAAAACTGGATTTTTACAATAAAGGCATGTTTATTTTTTAGGGCAAACGGATTTTGGAGGTGACAAACTCCCTTTAAAACAGCCTAATTGACCTGGAGAGAAGGGGATAGTGAGTGTAATGTCAGCTACCATTCTTGAACCATATATAAAAAATGCATACCTGGAAAATGTACTTATTTTATGCACTCATATAGCACTGACATTTTCTGCAACGCTGCACAGACATTAGCATCAAGCTGTCCCCAATAAGGCTCACAATCTAAGTTCCCTATCAGTATGTCTTTGGAGTGTGGGAGGAAACCAGAGTACCCGGAGGAAACCCACACAAACACAGGGAGAACATACAAACTCCTTGACAGGAAACTTTCAGTTAGTAAATTAGAATAAAGAGTTTTGGAGAAAGAATTTTCACATGAAGATCTGTATAAGCATGGTGAAGTTTTTATTTTTAACTAATGGTAGACTTTAAGAAATAGCATATTAATGCATGAGGTTGCAGATAAAGCTTGTTTATTCTTGACAACATACTTCAATATATATGTTTTTATTGTTAAAGCATAATAGCTGTTGCTTTTTTTAATCTTAGCACTTATTGTGATGGTGACGAATCACCTCGGTCCCTCTTACAATAATAATTATCAGTCACGTTGGTGAACTCTACCTGGTTCAATTTGTAGCGTTTGCTTGCAAGAGGATTGTTCTTATTAGCAGAGCAAATTGCTTATGTACAGATATGATAGATCACTCAGCTTTACATCTACTCCTATTAACACTGGCGCTGAGTTTCCTCTCCTTCATAGATCACAATGAAGTTTAGCATCCATCCTTTCCAGACGTGCTGAATCTAAAATAGACCTGTGACACAACACCAGAAGAGCAGTCACAATCTCTCTTAAATAACTGATTGACTTTCCATGATGAGGATGACATACCTGAAATTAGCCTGTTTTCTTGGCAGAATGACCCAGGCTAAGAAAAGGAATTACCAGGATAGATCTGCTGTCTAATCCCATTACCACTCAATGAGTGAGTAGGATAAATATGGATGCACTCAGACTCGCACACTAACTCAATCTATGTCTCTCTCTTTCCTCAATTTAGAGGTCTTGTCCTTCTTATGTTTTGCGTTGGCTTATTAACTTAATATATTCATGCTGTCTGGAAGGAGGGGGATGTCTATCAACTTAGCTCCATTTAGCTATACATTCGTTACACATGCATTTTCATTTCCATTATTTCCCTTTTTACTTGTCTAATTTAAATATTAAAGGACTCATTTTTCAACACATTTGGCTTTAGGCCACATTAAGATATTTTGGATTTAATGAATGTTTAAATATAAATTCTGTGGATTTGCTATGGATACAGTGTGAACATAGATCTTAGTATTGCCCACTTCGCCCCAGAGATTTCTGCTTAATTTAGGCCACGTTATGCCTCAACCGCTTTTCTCAACTTTTGTCATGGAACAGCTGCTTCATAAATATGGAGATCATTCTGGACTCCATATTTATTAATGTATTTACATAGCCAACTGACATAAATACATTGATAACCCCCCTCCCATACATCTCTAAACACTCTGCTTCCCTGACATAATATATTACAAAACTGGAAGCCAACACTAGGTGGAGCTCAGGGCATAGGAACTTATACAGTATGTCAGGTGTTTACCCAGCCAAAGTTCTTTGCATGGCTGTGCTGCCAGTGAAGCCCTTGTTGGTCGACCTAGCAGTGAGGCTGGAAGCTGAGCCAATTAGATTCATGGCTCGGTGTGTAATCCCAGAGCTAGGTGGGGATTTAAGTCTGCTTGTATGTGTCTGTGCCCTAGACCTGCTTGTTAACTCTATGTTTAATGACTGAGGCCAGTATCGGGATTAACCTCTCGTCTGGTGAACTGGCTTCTACGGATGCTCCTGGTATTCTTACCATTGAATGCAATGGAAGCTAAAAAAATATATTGAGCTTTCCTAATAGCAGCTGTAGAAAATTGCTATGGATTTATGTTTGGAATTTAATGAGTTCAGTATTGGACACACTTCCCCATAGCTGTCTCCAGGTTTGCCTCCATAGTAAGTTAGCTACTATTGATACCTCTATCTAAACAAACTGATATATATCTGGTAAAACTCCAAAAATATTTCACATTCCTCATCATGTATCCAGCATTTCATATTTCCCATAGACCTTCAGCTTATATTTGGAGCTGGTGTTTTTGCCACAAAATAATGCAAAAAAACTGTTCAAAACCTAAGGATGAACCCATCTTTAGTTAAAAATAAGAACAGATGGACTAGTTTATGTACTTTACTGAAGCCACTTAACCCCAACCCTATGTCAATTTAGAAGTCACTTGATTCTGATGTTAAATATGAGCATCTTAAGGTGGATTTAGACAGGCAAATAATCGGGCAGATTATCAGGAATGTTCCTGCGAATTCTTGTTCCCGACAATGTGCCTGTCTAAAGGTGCAGCAGATGACCTGATGAACGAGTGAAACACTCGAACACTCGTCTATCTGGTGAAACTGTCATTCAGGCACCTAAATTATTGTTTCTGTATAAACAGTGATCAGCTGCCCAGAAACAATACAACTGTATCAGGATGAGTGATCGCAATAACAATCCCTCATCCTCATACTGTGGAGGTGATCGCTGCATGTGAATGCAGCCCTTCACCTCCACTTAATGAGCAGCCAACTGTCAGGAAGGAACACTGCTTTTATTTTTCTTTTACATCAAATATTGATAGGTTATTTGTAGGTTAAATCCCTCTTAACTACTTTCTTATATTAGTATTAGTGTCGATTGAATCGAAGTATCCAAAGTGGACGATCAGAAATTGAGGAAAAATTGGATTCGTCATTAAGTCGAATTTCTTTGCGCTCCGTAGTAATGAATCATTTTTTTCTAAAATGGTGGCTGAAAAAAATAATAATACTCACATGATCTACTTGCTCGCTGAGAGGCCATCAGCTCCCATCTTAAATGAAGAAAACCTACTAAAGGATCTGTGGCGAGTGTGATGATATCACCACATGATCACGCTAGTCGCGCAATGACATCATCAAGGGAATGGACGGCCTCTCCATGAGCAATTGGATGAGGCGACTATTTATATTTTTAACCCCCTGAATGTGAGTCACAGAGGCCACGAACAGCATTTAACATGGCATCTGAGGGGTTAAATTAAAGGGGGCAGGGCGATTGCCATTCCCCATCATTGCACCCATTCCGCATACAATGGAAAGCGATTCATGACTAAGTAATTCATAACAAATTGAATTTCTTGTCGAAGTTCAGCAAAGCAGCCAATCGAGTTTTTCAAATCTTCACTCATCACTAATTAATATATTCAACATGTTATTTATGTTGTTTATTTTGCCGGTTACAATTTTAGTTAACCTATCTGTTTTCACTTCTTGTTTTATTTTTACAAAGTAAAAAAATCCGGATCAGTCACAATGTACAGTATATGTAAAGCAATTTTAAATATATTGTATGTATTGTAATTTCTATGCATTTATTCTTTAAAGCATTGTCCTAGTCTGTGGTATTTAGGGCATCTCTAAAGTGCTGAAATCTAGCATTCCTGAGCATTCGTGTTCTTGCAGCTATTCTGCAAAAATATCTGATTAAAATTGGCAGAATATGAAAACACTTGGACTACATAGAATGGATTGCAACATATGGCTCATCTGTTGAAGTGGCATTTCAATGCTCTTCTAGTTGTGGAAGAATCTTTGCTGAACACAGTATACTGGGTAGGTCGGTTTTATAACAATATGTGAAGCCCCTTCTATAATGAAGTAGTAGAAGGAGGATGTTTGAGAAAGTATTATTTCAATACAGACGTTCAACTGATGGTGTCTGTGATTTTTTTTCTACACATACTGTATTTTTCCTTGTTTTTCAAAATCAGCTTGTGCCATAAAATAGTATATTTGTAGATGCTATATACTACATTTTAATGTTTTCACTTTTGGAAATCTTTGACTTGGAGGTACAAACAATTTTATTTAAAAATATAATCAAAGAAGAAAAAATTATAGATTCTTAAAGAAGAACTCCGGACAAAATTTTATTCCATGACCTGCTAGAAATGTACATGATGTAATCTGTAGTGAATGTCATTTTTGTACCAGTGTCTGAATTTGTGACTTCTATCATCCTGAAGTTTCTTATCTGTGTCATGTGACCAGCAATTAGACCCACCAACTCACACATAGACTTATGTGTGGACAGGAAGTCTAATTCTCTATGTATTCCTATGAAGGCTCCCATAGGAATGAATAGAACAGTGACTGGCTTTCTGTCCTGGGTCAGTTGGAGGTCAGGGAGTTGGTCACATGACCCAGCTACAATAAGAAGAGAGGTTTTTACTCACAGAAACAGTCACTGATAAGAAAATGACATTCACTACAGATTATATCATGCACCTTTCTAACAGGTCAGAGAATAAAAAAATTTGCAGGAGTTCTTCTTTAAGGAACAGGTCTTTTAAGCCACCTGAGTTTCTGCTAAATGATATGAGTCTGTCAGCTTCATTTTTATCATAAAAAACGCCCACAGTTTCTTTGAAAATTGTTCATGTTGCCCCCAAAGTGCTTTGTGTTCCCATTTACTAATTTGTAAATGGGTTGAAAATCAACATTAATCCAGGCTTGCACCAGATGCAAATTAGTGGTTTCAAGTCAAGCTGTCCCCACCCAAACATGGCTTTATGCACCTTGACTTATCAATCAAAGGAAATGTCATGCATTTGCCTCCAGAGATAGAGAATGTCCATCAAGGTGCAGAAGGTGGGGAAACTTTGATTTAAAGGAGTAAAGCACCTTGAACTGAAACTGCTTATTTGCATATGACATCAGCATGAATTATAGTTGAGTTTCGGCACAATTACCAATTGGGCAAAGGGGAAAAAACGACTTCGGAAGCAGTATGACTATATTGTAAAGGTAGTTTATATGACAAAAATGAGCACATAGCTTTCCTTTAATATATTATGACACAGTCAGATCCACATAATTGAAAAAGAAAGCATATAGGGATGGTACTAGTAATACAAAAGATTCATCCCTTGTCCTAATGAGATAGCCTTATTCACTACTAGTGTCTATGTTGCTGTCTGTGTCGCCTACATTCATTGGTCCCTGCTGTTGTCTTTAGGTTTTCCCTTGTAACTCTAGCAGCCACATGTGGGCTCTACTTAGTGCTTCTCCTGTGATGTCCTCCTTCTGCACTCTCAGGAGGCATACCTGGTTGCTGAGGGCTTAGTTCTCCTACCATCCAGGAGGGGATATAATAGAAAAAGGACAGGTAGTATAGTAAAAAATGTGTTTTTGGTGGAAAAAGCAAAGCAAATGGGACTGAAGGCCACAAAATATTTCCTTGATACCAAAAGTAACCATTTCCAGGGCCACAATGGTTTTGTACTTCGTTTGCTGGAATTTATTCTGACTCACAACTATTTTGTCTTTTATTCTAAGTACTACCACCAACTCAGGGGCACTGCCATGGGGAGCCCTTGTGCCCCAACTTATGCTAATTTGCTTCTGGGCTGGTGGGAGGACACTATAGTGTTCTCTGACCATTATGCCAACTTGGTTTCACATATTTTACTGTGGGTAAGATATATAGATGACATTCTAATACTGTGGTCAGGTGAGAAACGTGATTTCCAATTATTTGTCGATGCATTGAATAAGAACAAAATCGGTTTATTCTTCACTCGTGAGATACAGAAAGATTCTATTGCTTTTTTAGATATTCGGCTATGGAAAAAAGATAATATGATTCAGACATCCCTACATCGTAAAGAGACCTCCACAGATAGTTTTCTACATGGGGGAGTTACCATGCCATACCATTAGCCCCTTCAAGACAGTCAGTTTTCACCTTAAAGACCAAGCTGCATTTTTCAAAGTTGACATGTTTCACTTTATAGGTTAATAACGCTGGAACGCTTTTACTTATGTAAGCGATTCTGAGATTGTTTTCTCGTGACATATTGTACTTCATGTTAGTGGTAAATTTGAGTCAATATGTTTCACCCTTATTTATAAAAAATTCCGAAATTTACAGAAAATTTGGAAAAAATCATAATTTCCCAGATGTCTACTTCATGTTGGCATCATTTTGTAAACATCATTTTATTTTTCAGGAAATTAGAAGGCTTAGAATTTTAGAAGAATGTTTAAGAATTTCCAAAACCCACTTTTCAAGGACCAGTTCAGTTATCAAGTCACTTTGTGGCGCTTACATAATAGAAACCACCCATAAATGACCCAATTTTAGAAACTACACCCATCAAGTTAAGCAAAACTGATTTTACAAACTTTGTTAACCCTGTTAATGAAAGGAAAATGTGAATGAAAGGAAAATGGAGGTGAAATTTCAAAAATTCACTTTTTTTGCAGATTTTCCATTTTAATCTATTGTCCCTGTCACACAGCAAGGGTTAACAGCCAAAGAAAACTCAATATTTATTACCCTGACTCTGCAGTTTACAGAAACACCCCACATGTGGTGGTAAACTGCTGTACGGGAACATAGCAGGGCTCAGAAGGAAAATAATGCCATATGGTTTTTGGAGGGCAGATGTCGCTGGGATAATTTTAATTTGCCATGTCACATTTGAAGTCCCCCTGATGCACCCCTAGAGTAGAAACTCCCAAAAAGTGACCCCATTTTGTAAACTACGAAATGAGGTGACAGTTTTATTGGTACTATTTTGTGGTACATATGATTTTTGATTGCTCATTATTACACTTTTTGTGAGGCAGGGTAACACAAAAATGGCTGTTGTGGCACAGTTTTTATTTTTTTGTTTTTTACAGAGTTCTCCTGACAGAATAGACCATGTGTTGCTTTTATAGAGCAGGTTGATACAGACGTGACAATACCAAATATGTGTATTTTTTGTTGTTGTTTCAGTTCTACATAAAGTATTTTTGAAAGCAAAAATTATGTTTTTGTGTCTTAATTTTCTGAAAGCTACATTTTTTTATTTTTCTGCCGATCATCTTGTGTAGGGGCTCATTTTTTGCAGAAAGAGTTGACGTTTTAATAGGTAGCGTTTTTGGGTACATATGATTTTTTTGATCACTCAATATTACACTTTATGTGGCAAAGTGACCAAAAAAAATGGTCGTTTTGGCAGAGGTTCTTCATGTTTTCATCCCTGTTTAAATTCAGTACAATACTTTCTCTATTGTACTGAATTGAACTGTCAGCGTCTTACACAGATCAGACCTCAGATCAGCCCACTGTGCCCCCATCAGACCTCACATTAGCCCACTGTGCCGCCATCCATCCTCAGATCAGCCCATTGTGCCCCCATCAGACCTCAGATCAGCCCATTGTGCCCCCATCAGACCTCATATCAGCCTCTTGTGCCCCCATCAGACCTCAGATCAGCAGAATGTGCCACATCAGACGTTAGATCATTAGAAAGTGCCCCCAACAGACCTCAGATCAGCCCACTGTACCCCCAACATACCTCAGATCAGCCTGCTGTACCCCAATCAGACCTCAAATCAGCCCACTGTGCCCCCATCAGACCTCAGATCAGCCCACTGTACCCCAATCAGACCTCACATCAGCCTACTGTGCCCCCATCAGACCTCAGATCAGCCCACTGTGCCCCCATCAGACCACAGATCAGCCCACTGTGCCCCATCAGACCTCAGATCAACGAACTGTGCCCCCATCAGACCTCACATCAGCCTTTTGTGCCCCCATCAGACCTCAGATCAGCCCATTGTGCCCCCATCAGAACTCACATCAGCCTTTTGTGCCCCCATCAGACCTCAGATCAGCCCACTGTGCCCCCATCAGACCTCAGATCAGCCCACTGTGCCCCCATCAGACCTCAGATCAGCCCACTGTGCCCCCATCAGACCTCAGATCAGCCCACTGTGCCACCATCAGACCTCAGATCAGCCCACTGTGCCCCCATCAGACCTCAGATCAGCCCATTGTGCCCCATCAGAGATCACATCAGCCTTTTGTGCCCAGTCCCCATCAGACCTCAGATCTGCCCGCTTTTCCCCCATAAGACCTGTCCCATTTGCCAGCCTGACAGGTGCCCCCCCAGATGTGCACAGCCACAAACACACAAAAAATACTTACCTGTTTGCTCCGGACTTCAGCGCGCGCCTTCTTCTCCTGAAGCAGTGTGATCCCACGAGACTTGTGACCCAGCTCCCGGTCTCGTAGTATCACACAGCCAGCTCAGGAGGAAGCGCCGGAGAGCTGCATGGGGCATGGGGACGGGCGGCCACGGCAGGGTAAGGGTTTATTGAAATAACTGTGCGCCACCTGACAGCACCCCCAAACAAATCCCCCCCCCCCCCCCGCGTAAATAAAAAAAAAATTTTGCAGGATGGTTTTTGAACTTTTTTTTCTTCCCACAATCCTTATAGATTCTCCCGGCGGGGTGCCACCGAACCAAGAACCCCCCCCCGGCCCGCAACCTTAGTTGCTAATACGGCCCTGCTTGTAAGTAACAATTACTGTAGCTACAAATTACACCATACTTTTCAGAAGATGCCAGTTAATGGTGACCTCTTTCCCCTTATGTCTGAAAATGGTGATAGAGACAAGCACCCTTAACATATTCAATTGAGTGCTATATAGTGCAGTCTTAAAGGGGTTGTCTGGGTTTAGAGCTGAACCAGAACGTATACCCTGCGCAGGGCAGGGGCTGTTTGTTTATATTTTTGTATATATATATATATATATATATTTAGGTGGAGACTTGTGCCTAGCAGTGTTGCTGGTGATGTCACAGTCACTGATAGTCAGGCTTTTGCGCTGCTCTAGGCTGTTTTACAGGCTAGGGCAGCGTTAAATCCTGTCCATCGGGGCTGATGATGTCACCGTGCTCACTACTAGGTGGAAGCCTCCACCTAACAGAGACCCAGTATGTCACCGGATCTAATGAAAAAGCCCTTGCCCTGCGTGATTTAGCACAGGGCAATGGAGAGCATCGGACCTTTTCATGCTCTGATAGTCATATCTGAGGGGCTGCCTGGATGAAAAAGAGAATATGTCCGGGTTCAGCCCTGAGCCTGGACAACGCCTTTAAATGGATAGTATTTTCTGTGTCCTGATGCAAGGAATTGATGACCAAAAAGCCCACATTACATCAGCTTAGGAGCAGTTTTAGAAAATCTGATTCAAGTATGTCAAGTTGGAAATTATTAATTTAAAATTCTAAGCTTAGAATATTTTTGGGATGTCTACAGTGACAACTAATTGCAGTTGCCATAAAGCACAAATACCCTGCTGCAGGAAATAACTGTGTGTCTTCAATATGGCTGTCCCCAGGGAAATGTTAATAACAGAATAATTAGTTACAGCATTTAAGAAAACAATATACACATTGAGGGAGAATTATTATTTAGGCAGCTTAGATCAAACATGCCAAAGATGTGATAAATGTATCACAGTGGTGCATGCTGTGTTGAATTTAGTATTTTGTACATGTTTTTGGACATATTAGATGTTTTGTCTTCCTTATGCTACCTCATGGTTTTGCACCAAAATTTTTGTGAAAATTTGGCATTTTCTGCATCTTTTGTAGACACTTTTCAAAACTGTCTACCGCGGCACAAAAAGTGCTCAAGACATGTAGATCAATTTTTTTTATGTACAGTACAGACCAAAAGTTTGGACACACCTCATTCAAAGAGTTTTCTGTATTTTCATGACTATGAAAATTGTAGATTCACACTGAAGGCATCAAAACTATGAATTAACACATGTGGAATTATCTACTTAAGAAAAAAGTGTGAAACAACTGAAAAATATGTCTTATATTCTAGCTTCTTCAAAGTAGCCACCTTTTGCTTTGATTACTGCTTTGCACACTCTTGGCATAGGTCATCTGGCGTAGCACCCCATCACTCTCCTTCTTGGTCAAATAGCCCTTACACAGCCTGGAGGTGTGTTTGGGGTCATCGTCCTGTTGATAAATAAACTAAACGCAAACCGGATGGAATAGCATGCCGCTGCAAGATGCTGTGGTAGCCATGCTGGTTCAGTATGCCTTCAATTTTGAATAAATCCCCAACAGTGTCACTAGCAAAGCACCCCCACACCATCACACCTCCTCCTCCATGCTTCACGGTGGGAACCAGGCATGTAGAGTCCATCCGTTCACCTTTTCTGCGTCGCACAAAGACACGGTGGTTGGAACCAAAGATCTCAAATTTGGACTCATCAGACCAAAGCACAGATTTCCACTGGTCTAATATCCATTCCTTGTATTCTTTAGCCCAAAAAAGTCTCTTCTGCTTGTTACCTGTCCTTAGCAGTGGTTTCCTAGCAGCTATTTTACCATGAAGGCCTGGTGCACACAGTCTCCTCAACAGTTGTTGTAGAGATGTGTCTGCTGCTAGAACTCTGTGTGGCATTGACCTAGTCTCTAATCGGAGCTGCTGTTAACCTGCGATTTCTGAGGCTGGTGACTCGGATGAATTTATCCTCCGCAGCAGAGGTGACTCTTGGTCTTCCTTTCCTGGGGCGGTCCTCATGTGAGCCACTTTCTTTGTAGCGCTTGATGATTTTGCGACTGCACTTGGGGACACTTTCAAAGTTTTCCCAATTTTTTGGACTGACTGACCTTCATTTCTTAAAGTAGTGATGGCCACTCGTTTTTCTTTACTTAGCTGCTTTTTTCTTGCCATAATACAAATTCTAACAGTCTATTCAGTAGGACTATCAGCTGTGTATCCACTTGACTTCTGTCCAACACAACTCATGGTCCCAACCCCATTTATAAGGCAAGAAATCCCACTTATTAAACCTGACAGGGCACACCTGTGATGCTCCTGCTCCTCCTCCTCGTCAGTCATTCCGTCATCAATCGATCAGCGAAGCCATTGCCAAGAGACAGCAGTATGCGTGTACACATCCGACGGCGCACAAGATGAACGTGCTCCTGGCCAAGTTGCTGGTGCTGCAGTCCCTCCCTTTCCTGGTGGACTCTGAACCTTTCAGAGAACTGATGGCTTGTGCCAAGCCGAGGTGGAGAGTTCCAAGCGGTCATTTCTTTGACAAACAAACAGTACTAGCTCTGCACAAATATGTAGAACAGGAGGTAGGCCAGTCCTTGAGCCAGTTGGTGTCTGCTAAAGTTCACAACAGTGCCGTTTGCTCCTGCCCTTTGAGGAGGCCACTTTATTTGTCAGTCGCCAGGACTAAGGAATGAACAACGTCATTCCACTCATTCATGTCCTGGAAAAGATGCTGTTAAAATTGGCTGGTCAGAGGACAGGAGATGTGGCGACTACATCTCACGGCCACATGAGCCCTGTGGGGGCTGAACTGGAGGCGGAGGAGGACATTGGAGCACAAAGAATGCCTAGAGAAATGGGTAGTTTCTCTACCCAGGTGACAGGAGAGGAGGAGCAGCAGCAGCCAGCGGAGCTACAGGGCAATGAGGAAGAGGAGGCAGAGGACCCAGACACACTGTGGCAGTATGCAGTGGAGATGGAGGCAGGGAGTCCCTCCGAGTCACTTGCGCAAATGGCCCGATGCATGCTCACTTGGTTGCGTAGTGACAGCCGTATTGTCACCATTCGGGAGAGGGATGACTACTGGCTCTCCACCCTATTAGACCCTCACTACCGGTCCAAAATGGGGGCCTTTTTACACCTGCCGAGAGGGAGGACAAACTGAACTACAATAGAGACATCCTATGTAGTCAGTTGGCCGCTGCCTATCTGCGCCATCGTCCTTCCTCTCGCAGGTCTGACCGGGGGGGCCCTCTGCGCTCATGTTCCACTGCCATGGCTGCTGGGGGGGTAGGGGTGGCAGTAGCAGTACCAGCTCCGTCATCAGTCTACAGTCGCTGATGAGCAGCTTTCTTCACCCGCATAGTGAAGAAACTACTCACCAGCAGCATCAGCTAGACCTGGATGATGACCTGAAACAGCAGGTTGTGGCATACAGAACCCTGCCAGCCGTCATTGAAGATCCGCTGGACTACTGGGCAGCCAAACTAGACTTGTGGCCGTAACTGGCCGAGTTTGCTCTGGAAAAGCTGTCCTGCCCGGCCAGTAGTGTGGCATCAGAGCGGGTGTTTACTGCGGTGGGGGCTATAGTTACCACAAGGAGAACTCGCCTGTCCACCCAAAATGTGGAGAGACTGACCTTTTTCAAGATGAATCAGGCAGGGATCAGCCAGGATTTCCAACCACCAAACCTGATGTGTCAGATTAGATCATTAATGCTGTTTTTTGACTGTTTCTTCTGGCTACCTGCCTCACCAAATATTCTGATGCTGCCACCCGCCTGATGCCACACATCTAATGCCAAGTGCTCCTTCCCCACCATCGTCAGCGGGTAGTGTAGTGTTATTGTCACCCACCTCCCCACACTGTCGTCGTGCCACTCTGTAGTCTGCTGCTGCTACTGCCTCCATAATGTCATTGTTCCACTTTGTGGCCTTCTGATGCAGCTGCTACTGCCTCCATAATGTCGTTGTTCCACTCTGTAGTCTGCCGATGATGCTGCTGCTGCTACTACTACTGCCTCCATAATGTCGTCGTTCCACTCTGTAGTCTGCCGATGATGCTGCTGCTACTACTACTGCCTCCATAATGTCGTCATTCCACTCTGTAGTCTGCCAATGATGCTGCTACTGCTGCTGCCACTTGCACACTCTGTAGTTGTGCCACTCTGACCTCGAAATTCTACTGACTGATATTTTCAATATTGTCATTGGGCCACTGCGTGACCTCGAAATTCTACTGACTGACATTTTCAAACTTGTCCTTGGGCCACTCTGTGACCACATAATTCTGCTACTACAGCTGCTGCCACTTCCACACTCTGTCATTGTGCCACTGTGTGACCTCATTCTTCTGCTATTACGGCTGCTGCCACTTCCAAACTCTGTCGTGTGCCACTCTGTGACCTCGAAATTCTACTGACTGACATTTTCAATCTTGTCGTTGGGCCACTCTGTGACCTCATAATTCTGCTACTACGGCTGCTGCCACTTCCAACCTCTGTCATTGTGCCACTCTGTGGCCTCATAATGCTACAGCTACTGCCACTGCCTCCTCTACACTGTCGTCGTGCCACTCTGTCAGACCTTCTACAGTCACAGGCAGGTCAAGTTCACAACGTTTGCCACTTCTTCTACGTCAATTACTCTGGCACAGACATTAGTGGTGATGACAAATTTTCCCTTCCCATCTCTGTCGTCGTACCACTCTGGCCTTATAATTCTACTACTGCTGCTTCCACTTCCACACTCTGTCATTGTGCCACTCTGGCCTCATCATTCTGCTACTATGGCTGCTGCCACTTGCACACTCGGTCGTTGTGCCACTCTGTGGCCTCATGATGCTACAGCTACTGCCACTGCCTCCTCTACACTGTCATTGTGCCACTCTGGCAGACCTTCTACAGTCGCAGGTAGGTCAAAGTTGACAACAGTTGCCACTTGTTCTACGTCAATTCCTCTGGCACAGACATTAGTGGCGATGAGAATTTTTCCCTTCCCATTTCTCTTGTCGTGCCACTCTGGCCTCATAATTCTACTGCTGCTGCCACTTCCACACTCTGTCATTGTGCCACTCTGGCCTCAAAATCATGCTACTGTCACTTCCAAACTCTGTCATTGCGCCACTCTGTGGCCTCATAATGCTACAGCTACTGCCACTGCCTCCTCTAAACTGTCGTCGTTGCACTCTATCAGACCTTTTACAGTCACAGGCAGGTCAAAGTTGACAGCGATTGCCACTTGTTCTACGAAAATTCCTCTTGCACACTGTCATTGTGCCAATCTGTGGCCTCCTGATGCTGCTGCTACTGCTGCTGCCACTTCAACACTCTGTCATTGTGGCACTCTGTGGCCTCCTGATGCTGCTACAGCTGCGGCCACCTTCACACTGCCGTCGTACCACTCTGTGGTCTCGGAGTACTACCTGTACTTGGGGAGTGAGCGCCATAATCAGCGTGAGGAGACTTATAGGCCATTAATGCTTTTCTGGAATTCTGGAAGGAAAGGGATTAAGCTCTTAACAAGCTCTTCCTCTTATGCCACCAGATGAAAGGCAGCTATCCGATGAGTCAATGTTCAGCTCTTTAAATAAGCCTTGAGACATGACTCAGATATTAAATAATCTAGCACCTCATCTGCAGACAGCTTTTTCGGGGTAATTGCGCCTCATCAGTGCAGAAAAGAGACTACTGGCTTAACTGGGTGAGAGGCCTGTCAGGGTTTGGGGGTACTCTCTCTCCTTGGGGAGAGAGCCCTTTAATTGGCATGAGGAGACTCTGTGGTCTCCTGATGCTAATGCTGCTGCCACTGTTCCACATTGTTGTTGTGACACTATGCTGTTCCTGATGCTACTGCCGCCTCCACACTGCTGTTGTACCACTCTGTCGTCTCCTGATGCTACAGCTGCTGCCTGTCACACTCTGGTGTGGAGGGTATAGCCACACCAAGCGTAAGAGGGAAGGGAACAGACCGGAGAAGGGAAATGGTCACCTCCTGCAGGAATCCCTGAGACAAGGCCCTGGCTGACGACCAGAATGAACAGGCCTCAGTGGTAGAAGAGTTCATACACAGGAACCTAGTAATAAACTGACCTTGTACAACTCTGCAGCTAGTGACAGGAGAAAGAGTAAATCTGTTCCTCCAAAAGGACGGATGAACAAGAAACTCCACAAGGCAAAACCAAAACAGGGAAACGTAGGATAAACGCAATAGGGAAAATAACACTTATCTTAATGCAGATATTGCAGCAACCGGATCTCAGCCTAGATCCACACCAAACACAACAATGTCAGCAGAAAGTATAAACCGCAAGGAATACTGGGAGAGGAAGGGGTAAATAGGAGAAAGATAATTACCACAGCCGCACCAGCTGAGGGGAAGGGGTGTGGTAAACAGCAACCAAACCAAGGGGAAAACATGTCAAAGGAAAATACATAAATTGCAGCCACACACCGCTACCAGATAAAGCACAAAATGCCACAGTGATAAAATATTCGAAAGCTCATACTATGCTTGTTTAATAAATTAGAGACTCTTGGCAAATACATTTTGTACAAAATTATCTGAGCCCATTCACCACAATCGTCAAGGTGGTCTCTGCAGAATGGGAACCTAACACTTTGTCCTACCTGTTACGTGCCAGTCTTGGCTTCCATATAATCAGGGGGTGTTTTGTTCCACATGCATGTAATGTCCACTTGCCTTTTGCCATTTCTGGTACTACAAAGGCCTCCTCTAGTTCAGGAGTACAGACACTAACATGCATGCCGAATCACTCGGCTTTATAGTTGCACTGATTAAAAACCACCTGTGGGGCAAATGGGCTGGTCAGGAGTGCATGACCAAATGGAGTAGCCACACCTCCAGTACAAACTTGCAAAGAAAAAAAGGAAATTTCAGTCAGCACATCCCAGAGTGCAGGTGCTGGTTGCTATGGCTAAATACATGTCAAAGGAAAATACATAAATTGCAGCCGCACACCGCTACCAGATAAAGCACAAAATGCCACAGTGATAGAATATTCCAAAGCTCATACTATGCTTGTTTAATAAATTAGAGACTCTTGGCAAATACATTTTGTACAAAATTATCTGAGCCCATTCACCACAATCGTCAAGGTGGTCTCTGCAGAATGGGAACCTAACACTTTGTCCTACCTGTTACGTGCCAGTCTTGGCTTCCACTTTAATCAGTGCAACTATAAAGCCGAGTGATTCGGCATGCATGTTAGTGTCTGCACTCCTGAACTAGGGGAGGCCTTTGTAGTACCAGAAATGGCAAAAGGCAAGTGGACATTATATGCATGTGGAACAAAACACCCCCTGATTATATGGAAGCCAAGACTGGCACGTAACAGGTAGGACAAAGTGTTAGGTTCCCATTCTGCAGAGACCACCTTGACGATTGTGGTGAATGGGCTCAGATAATTTTGTACAAAATGTATTTGCCAAGAGTCTCTAATTTATTAAACAAGCATAGTATGAGCTTTGGAATATTCTATCACTGTGGCATTTTGTGCTTTATCTGGTAGCGGTGTGCAGCTGCAATTTATGTATTTTCCTTTGACATGTATTTAGCCATAGCAACCAGCACCTGCACTCTGGGATGTGCTGACTGAAATTTCCTTTTTTTCTTTGCAAGGGGAAAACATGTCAAATTATGTCACTTTTGAAAGCCGCGCAGAACGTCTGATACCAGACGCAAGCCCACTCGTGACATTACCCCCCCTTTTACGGGTGACCTCCGGGTAGCCAGGACCAACTTTCTCAGGATGACACCTGTGAAAGGCTTTCACCAAACGACTGGCATTCACGTCAGATGCCGGTACTCATGACCTCTCCTCAGACCATAACCCTTCCAATGAACAAGATATTGAAGAGTCCCACGGAGAACTCGAGAATCAATGATCTTGACAATCTGGAATTCCAAATTACCATCCACCAAGACAGGCGCAGGTGACAAGGGAGATGGCTCCAGAGGTTCAACATATCTCTTCAACAAATATCTGTGAAACATATTATGGATTTTTAGGGCCTGAGGAAGTTCAAGACGAAATGCTACAGGATTAATAATGGCCTTGATCTTATATGGGCCAATAAATCTTGGACCCAACTTCCAAGAAGGAACTTTCAACTTAATGTTCCTAGTAGACAGCAACACAGAATCACCCACACTTAGGTCCGGACCATTCATACGTCTCCTGTCAGCCACACGTTTGTACTTGTTACCCATATTTATCAAGTTATTTTGAATTTTTCCCAATATAGAAGACAATGATGACGAAAAACGTTCTTCCTCAGGAATACCAGAAGTATCAGAACCACAAAATGTGCCAAACTGCGGGTGAAAGCCATATGAACCAAAAAATGGTGACTTACCAGTGGAGTCCTGTTTGCGATTATTTATGGCAAACTCAGCCAGAGACAAAAACAAGAACCACTCCTCCTGGTTCTCAGAGACAAAACATCTCAAGTAAGTCTCCAGACTCCGATTGGTACGCTCAGTCTGTCCATTCGTCTGAGGATGAAAGGCAGAGGAAAAAGACAGTTGTACCCCGAGCCGAGTACAGAACGCCCTCCAGAATCTGGACACAAACTGAGTCCCACGATCAGAGACCACGTCAGTGGGAATGCCATGAAGTTTCACAATGTTGTCAACAAACACTTGTGCAAGAGTTTTAGCATTGGGGAGTCCGGGTAATGCAATAAAGTGCGCCATTTTACTAAAACGATCTACAACCACCAGAATAACTGTCTTACCAGACGACTCAGGCAGATTAGTGATGAAGTCCATGGATAGGTGAGTCCATGGTCTGGACGGGATGGGTAATGGAAGTAGGTGTCCAGAAGGTCGAGTATGTGTCACCTTAGCGCGTGCACAGACACTACAGGCTGACACATAGTCCTCAACACACTTACGCAGCCCTGGCCACCAGAATCTACGAGAGATGAGGTCGACAGTGGATTTACTCCCAGGGTGTCCCGCAAGCACCGAAGAATGATGCTCCTCAAACACCTTATGACGCAAATCAGAAGGAACAAACAACTTCCGAGGAGGGCAAGACTCTGGCGCATCTTCCTGGGCCTCAAACACTTTAGCCTCAAGATCAGGGTAAACAGCGGATATCACCACTCCTTCAGACAGTATAGAGCTTGGATCTTCAAAATCACCACCACCAAAATCACCACCGGAGTGCTGGTACTGAGTGTGAATTTGTGGGAGTGACTGCAAATAACTGTCTAGTTTATTGCAAAGGTCTTTGTTTGTTTAGTGCTTGCATTTGGTAATAACATTTAAACCCATTTTTTTTTCTCTGGTGTGTACCTGGTGAAGGGGAGTGGTTAGCAATCCCAGGTGCTATAAATTACATAGCTAAACTCTTATAGAGCTTGCTCTGACTTTGGGCTTGCTTTGTAAGTGGGCTGTGTATAAGTGGAGTTAAAAAAACGGAGTTTAAGACCAGGAGCAAAAAGTAAGGTTGGAGAGATATTCCTTGTGTGTTGTTAACTTGATTTGTAGTCCTCCAGCTACAGCAAACCACAACTAATTACATATATACTGTTTTTCTGTACTTTACTGTATATCCCCATCTAGCAGATGCTCCATGGACAATGCTACCAAGTGTGTGTCCTG
Organism: Rhinella marina; assembly: GCA_900303285.1. Lineage (NCBI taxonomy): Eukaryota > Metazoa > Chordata > Amphibia > Anura > Bufonidae > Rhinella > Rhinella marina. Next base: position 998 of record ONZH01005429.1, on the reverse strand, counting down.
TGCAATGTATGCATGCCTTGAAGAACCATTCAAAGATGAATACATTTGCACTAGATGCAATCACGTTGCATATTTGGAAGCCCAGATCTTGGATCTAAATAAGCAGCTTGGCATACTTAGGGGCATTGAACACCTGGAGAGAGGTTTAGACCTCAAAGTGCAGGCACTGGCTGGGGTCAGTGAACAGGAGGAGGATGGAGATGGGCAAGAGCAGGACTATCAGGTCAGCATGTAGTAAGGAGGGGTAGAGGGAAAAGTGACAGGGAGGCTAGTCCTGAGCTGGAACGCCCTAGTAAACATGCCTGTTTGGCTGATATTAGGGATGAAAACCCAGGACCAGTGACACTGCAGCAGGCCGTTTCTCCTAGTAACCAGGAGGATGACTGCTGCAGGAAGGATGGGAAAAGGAGAGCAGCAAAGGCCAGACAGATGCTGGTGGTAGGGGACTCTATTATTAGGCGGACAGACAGGGTCATCTGTCGCCGAGACCGTGAATGCCAAACAGTGTGTTGTCTTCCGGGTGCTCGGGTTCGGCATATCGCGGATCGGATTGACAGATTGCTGGGTGGGGCTGGGGAAGACCCGGCGGTCATGGTACACATTGGCACCAATGACAAAGTCAGGGGGAGATGGAAGGTCCTTAAAAATGATTTTAGGGAACTAGGAGAGAAGCTCAAGTCCAGGACCTCCAAGGTAGTGTTTTCAGAAATACTACCAGTGCCACGAGCGTCACTAGAGATACAACGGGAGATTAGGGAGTTAAATAAGTGGCTCAGAGGCTGGTGCAGGAAGGAAGGGTTTGGGTTCATGGAGAACTGGGCCGACTTCTCTGTCGGCTACAGACTCTATAGTAGGGACGGGCTGCACCTTAATGGGGAGGGTGCAACTGCCCTGGGGGAAAAAAATGGTTAGATGGCTGGAGGAGCTTTTAAACTAGGATCTGGGGGGAGGGTGCGGGGTAATACTAATAAGGGGGTAGATAGTGTAGATAGAGGGAG